>JAQBSW010000661.1:42500-179523 GCA_029291075.1 Eudiplozoon nipponicum | reverse complement strand
AACGCTCGGAGGCAAGTGTCCAAAAATTTTGTTCAATTCCTGTGGAGGGGTCGATGATCTTTTGATTGGCAAGATCAACAATGAGCCGAAATTTTAGAAGGAAATCAAGGCCTATTATATTATGTGAGACCTTGGCAATGATGAAGTTGTGGGAAAATTCACGTCGTAGACCTATGTTGAGTGTGCGGTATTGGCAGCCATAAGTTGGTATGGGCTCGCCTGTAGCTGTTGCGAGAAGAACGCCTAGCGACATCTCGGCCATTGAATCACCTTTGAGAACTGAGACTGCCGCACCTGTGTCTACGATGAACTCTTCGCCAGTTTTGAAATCAAGAAGGTGCAGAAGTTCGTTGGGCTGTTTGGCCGGGTCATGCAAACAAGTAGGCTGGTGATTGCGACCGGCATTGTCTGTTTGGTTCTCTATGTGAAAAATTCGGCGTGGACGAAAAGAGTCGACAGGGATGTCGGATTGTAGTTGGCTTCTTCCCTGTAGCGCCGTTGATGCCGTTGATGTGCAGAAAGTACGGTCTTCTACTTCCTGCGCCAGACGTTTCCCGATACTGATGCACCCTTGTGCCTGCGGTCTGTTGTCCTCTCCGTCAGCTGTGGAAATTGACACTCATTCGGAAATTCTTCGGAACGACAAAGACAAACTTGGCAAGCATAAAAAACTTCTGGTGGTTATAACACCAGTTCTTTGGAGCATATTTATTAAAGGATTGCGGAGATCTCGATCGCCGCCTACCATTATAATTTGACTTGGAAACGAATTTTGGTCGAGCATTCACTTGATTTAGCTCGGATTTGGTAATGGCCAATCCTTCTAGAACTTTGGCCATGTTCGCCACTGTTCTCTCTAAAGAGGAGAGTCTATCATCTTGCGGGGGTGAAGAAAAGGATGATGGATTCACTTTGGGTTCCAAAACCCTATATTCTAACTCACATCTCTCAGATAAGTCATCTATAGAGAGAGTGTTGGGGAGCTGTCTGGCAAAGAGTTTTAATGTTTGAGGAAGATTGTTAATAAAAACAACCTTAGCCTCATGGTCAGAAATGTTGGTTTTATACCAACGTTTCCGTAATTCCCTCAGTATTTCGATGGGGCCAAGATTTGGCATATCTAACTGTGCATATTTGTTTATTATCTGCTCAGTTTCCGTGGGTCCAAGCAAGGATTCTACCTCGTTTTGTAGGCCCAAAATGGGATTAGGTAGCTTCCTAATGGCCTCAAGCTTAGGATAAATCCGTCGCTGCAATTCAGAAGGTAGTTTAGCAAAAACCTTCGACAGTTTTTGATGACTGTCATAATCAGGAAACGGGGAGAAAGCGGAGTCTACGCGCATAAAGAATAGCTCACTATCTCCATCCCAAACAGGAACATCACTATCTAAAATTGGACCTGACATTTTAACAATCTTACGGGATCTTAAAAGCATAAATTTATAAGCAATATGAAAATGTATAAATATTCTTTAACGAAACGCTTACCCACAAACAGCTTTCATGGTTGAATGAGCGCAGAACAAAAGCACGAAGTAACTTCTTCTAAAAAATCCGCAATTGAGCCTGTCGAGTACGTACGGTGCCGTTTTGTACGTAGGAAAGATGAACAGAGGCCCCGTTGGCCTTTGATGCCAATGTATTATTATTTTCCACAGTTGAATGAGCGCAGAACAGTAACTGCTTCCAAAAATTTAAATTATCCGCAATTTAGCCTGTCCAGTACGTACGGTGCCGTTTTGTACGTAGGAAATACGAACAGATGCCCCGCATTATTATTATACCCCCCAAAAAAAATTTACCACAAATCCACGAATATATACCCAACAGAATTCCCAGAAGACCACGATCACGGTAGATAAAACGCAAATCTTAATCGATTTTTATCCCAAATAGATGAAAAAGGAAGTCAATTTTATTTATACCAAAAAAATTAGAACAAAAATCAATATCCTGGCGCAGTCGCCAATTTTGTAAACGCCCCGGCTTCCAGTAAATGCCGTATGACGTTACAAACTCGGTTAAGGTGCTCTGAATAGAGATTAGTTACTGATAGGGGGCCCTTAAGACGTCCTGGTAATGCGTTCTCCAGAGGTCTTCAGAGTGTGAAGATGTCCTAGAGCCTTGGGTAGACTCTGGTTGAGTTGTCGCTCCCGTGGTTGAGCTGTAATCACGATTTGGATAACGTCCTGCAGGTTCTGCACTTAATTGGCTCGTCTCTCTGGGTATACCGCAATAAGTTGAGTCACGGATGTAGTTAGTTGTTGGTGAAACTATCAAATCACCAGCGTAGGTATTGACAGCCGACAAAACGCACACGCGTGAAGCAAGGTAGAATGCAAATGCCACAACTGGCTTGCATGGTAAATTGCCGTGCTTAAATAGCATTCCATGCCTACTTGCACACTATTGGTTAAACGGTAAGTTTCGCTTTTTTCTCATTGGTGCAACGTAAATAAAATTTAATTTAATTTACGCAATATGTCGGCCATTAATTTGTGTCGTTACAATTGTCACTTTAGTTTTGTCAGAAGAAATATCTCCTGGACATCTAAATGATAAATGGTCATTTTTAAGACCTCATATTTTATGGATACCTTTGTTATGAAGTGTCTTATGGTTACAGGCATATTGCAGTTATTCAATAACAACTTAAATTAATTTGATGTAATTTTTAAAGTACTTATACCGTACGAACTTTGTTTATATTTTTATTTTTCAGTCCGCACAAAAGGAAATTTTATTGTCTGATTTACTGAGATGGGTCGGATTAATATTAAGGGGGGTGTTTGGCGTAATACTGAGGTACAGCATTTATTTTGCTAATTTAAAGGATGAAATCCTTAAAGCAGCTGTTATGAAATATGGCAAGAACCAATGGGCCAGAATTGCATCTTTGTTACATAGAAAATCGGCTAAGCAATGCAAAGCAAGGTGGTATGAATGGTTAGATCCGAGTGTAAAAAAAACTGAGTGGAGTAGAGAGGAGGATGAAAAACTTCTACATTTGGCAAAGTTAATGCCCACGCAATGGCGTACAATTGCACCAATTGTTGGCCGTACAGCTAACCAATGTCTGGAACGCTACGAATATTTGTTGTAAATAATAAATTATGTTATAGCTTTTAGAGATAAGGCTCAAAATCGTGAAGGTATATCTGCAGAAGAAGATCCTAAACGATTGCGTCCAGGTGAAATAGATCCTCATCCTGAGACGAAACCTGCCAGACCTGATCCTATTGATATGGATGAGGATGAACTTGAAATGTTATCAGAAGCTAGAGCAAGGCTGGCCAATACTCAAGTAAACCGTAATTAAAATCATTTTATTGACAAGCTTACATAGTTAAATGCGTATGCTAGATATTTTATCATTGGGGTGATTTAACTTTTATATACTAACTCGGCATGTCTGTCGATCAATTTTCGTGTTTCTTATTAACCTTGGTTAGTATTATTATATCAAATGTCACTATTACGATAAGACTTAGTGGCATTTGTGGAACTAACTGCCGCTCCAAAATGTAAATATTCGAAGATTAATCATAATAGAATATTTAGTTATTATTATTGTAGATTCTATATTGAAAAATATACGTACAGACATATGCTGCAAAATTTATAATTTCGCCCTTGGTACATTTATAAATATTTAAGCAAGCAAGTACGTAAACATTGCGAGAATGTAGAAGGATTTCAGGAAGGCATTGTGTTAGTTATTCACAATCAACCATTATGCTAGTGAACATTTTAATTTCTTTGTAAACCTGTCATATTTAAATTCTGGTATTAGTCAGAGTCTGGACATCCATAAGATTTCACGCAAATTAGTAAAGGAGAGATATTTATGAGGGGAGGGTAGTAGCTACTATGTGTATATTTACCTACTTAGCACACAGCATTTAGGCAAACCATAATTGTGTACAATATAATTACCACCAAGTGATCATTAACGCAAGGCAGCGTCGACAACCAAAACTCGCAGCTAACTCTAACCAAGTAAGAAAAGTATATTACGAGGATGATTCATGTAGAAATCCGAAACAAGATCGACACTGCCGCACCGAGCGCGGTTTTCAATCAATAACAAAGATACACAAATGGCCCAATCAGCAGAAAACTGGGTCCCATACTACCATACTATTTCCACATTGGTTCTTATACCTGGGTGAGAGAGTAATGTTCTGCTTGGCAGTCGAATGGAATGCGCAAAACGTGACCGAGGAGCACTTGTTGACCGATAAATAATACGTCTACGGATGTCATCGTTACTGTTTGGTAACCTACAACCTCTATGTGTCTCATGCAACGGCGGTCGAACGCCTGCAAATGTCTAAACTAATGAACTGTAAGCTGCGAAATATCACTAGCCTATAATAAAGATGCACGTGCAGTTGCTTTATAATCTTGATCTTCTAGGCAGAGTGAAATACTCGCGTTTCTCATACTCTCCTTGTCAGACATTTCCTGTGTTATTGATAGAGTTGCTAAGATATGTAAACCTGTCAACTATATCCAGATCTTCTCTTTACAGTCGCAGAGTGATCCTGTTTAAGTATCTGACATTTAGAGGGTGCAACTTTCATACAGAAATGCCGAACAACAGGTTCGTAGACATATAAATTCCGGCCTGATGACCGGCGAGCATAAGCAAGTCAGTCCGGAAATGGTAGCACGAACCTTGTCGGGCCTTGAAGGGATAAAATCGTCATCCCGTTTTGTCTAACTGCTCAGTAATTGTTAAATGTTCAGTAACGGATTGAGAGAAAGCGTGCCAGACGCGAAGAGAAAGTTTCGGCTGGCATCTAGGCAGATAGTTCTCATCAGCTTTAGTTGGCGGACTATCTAGGGGAAGGAAAACTCAGAATATAAACCATTCTCATTAGGAATGGGCGACCTAGTGTTCTTTTACAGTCCACATATAACCTGGAACAATACGAATTTTTATGACGTGATACAATGAAAGCTGCAAGGAAATTGTATTGATGATGCTGACTTAGCCATAATGGTGTTGTGTAGAGATTTAGTTTGCCTCACTTCTGTGAGTTATCTTGATAAATATACTCATAGTAACTACATTCTTTCTCATAAATCTCATTAATAATTAGTTTCTAAATTCTTATTTTTGTCGTTATTTATATCGCTTCTAATTGTTATATGAAGATGAAACATTAGTCAATTTTGGCATTTGCATGGATGTGCATGATAATGATGTGAATCTATTCGTGGTTGCATGAGAGGAGTCGGTGTTGTCGAATAGTAATAAAATATCGTCTTCATAGTCAATAGCGATTCATTTACCGCATATGGGAACTTCGGCACCTGAACTTATGGAAGAGCGTTCATAATCGTGTATTTTACAAAATTAAACAAAAATTGGCAAAGGGGAATGCTTTTACAAACACCAAAGCTAGTAGTCAAGTTATGTTTATTCGTTGTTGACAACTCGACAAATTGTGTTTGTGTAGCGAACGTAAGTAATATTTAAAAATTTGTGGGACGCGTAAATTTTGGAAGAAATATGTAAAATAACATTGCGATTCAACGAGCCTACAATGCCACAAGGTAGAACATGCACTGTGCTTAGTAGAACTGACATTCGTCATAAGTAAATTAGAATTTTCGCCATCGAGACCAGTTAGCATTAACTTTAGAATATCTTAGTCTTTTTGGGGAAAGACGGTTGTTCGAGTTTGCTTACATTTATTTTAGGTTTATTCTTGTTTAATTTTTCAGAAATATTATGTGAAAATCTAAAAAATATAGGGACATAGTCCTAACCGATATGTATTCTAAATTGCACAACAAACCTGGATGCATACACGCCAATCCTAAATAATTGCGACAGGATCTATTTAATTTCACCGTCGTTACGGGGGCTGGAGCACACCATATGGCGGGACGCTTTCACTGTGTTTGAAATATGTGTTACTTAAGAATAACAATATTTATTAAATTTGGAATAGTTTATGAGAATGACATCGTTATCATCATGCACAGCCATACAAATGCAAAAAGTGACAAATTTTCACTGCCAAATAACCATAAAAAGCGAAAATTGTAATTCGGCTGGCGGTAGTTTTGTTATGTTGTTCGACGACTGGTTAAAAACAATGGGATTGGTGTTTACTTCAAGCTCGCAAACTTGATTTAAAGAATTGTTACCACCACCCGCGCAATCAATTATTGTTTCATTGTATTGCTTATATGTGTATATATGGCGAAAGCTGCAAACAGTTAATGTTCGTGACTGCATAGAAATTGTGCAGCCGACATTTCCAGTCAAGTTAAATGTATGCGAGACTGCTAGAGGTGAGAGCCGCATATCTAAATTTGATTTCCATATATATTCAATGCGGTTTGATCCTCGATAGTCAGTTTGCCGTCGTACCCTGATGATGATCATGGAAGGTCGAAACGCGTCAGTGCGTTGCGGCTGGCGGTAGTTTTGTTATGTTGTTCGACGACTGGTTAAAAACAATGGGATTGGTGTTTACTTCAAGCTCGCAAACTTTATTTAAAGAATTGTTACCACCACCCGCGCTATCAATTATTGCTTTAATTGTAATTCGTATTGTTCATGGCTGTACGTAGACTGTAAAAGAACACTAGGTCGTCCATTCCTTGTGTGGATGGTTTGTATTCCAACCAAGGCTGATGAGCACTATCTGACCGGATGTCAGTGGCCGAAGTTTCCTTCAGCAGTCGAAACTTGCCCTTCGCATCTGGCACGCTTGCTCTCATTCCGCCAAACACATTTAACAATATAAGTTTCTGCTAAGTTAGACCAAACTCGAGGCCTCGCATGAAACGAAATGATGACTGTCCCTTTTAGAACCGGCAAGGCTCATGCTACCATTCCCGGGTTGACTAGCTTGTGTCCGCCGGCCGTCAGGCCGAAACTTCTATGGCTACGTGCCAACACTGCACCCGAATATATATACATAGTTTAGATAGTTAAGGAGAACATGAGAAAAATTTCTTGTGTTTGATGAAAGTTGCTTCTATTTTTGTAAATGGGAACGATATTACGAGTGGCCTGTTGATTATAAGTACTTCAATAGTGAAAACTAATTAAAATTGTATTTAATAAGAAGAAACGGTCGTTTTCATTTTACTTTTATGTTGCAGAGTATCATCAGTTATCAATGCTCTTCAAATTCAGCTTTTACTAGTAGCATTAGCAGTAGTGGTAATAGAAGGAAGCGATACGCAAATTCAGTGTCCAGACACTCTGAATCTGGGCATGACATAACAGATGGTTTTGGCGGAAAGACGGTTATTCGAATTTGCTTACATTTAGTTGAGGTGTATTCCTATTTAATTTTCCAGAAAATTATTTTGATTATCTAAAATGCATAGGTACATGGTCCTAACCGCCGTGTATTCTAAATTGCCGGGGCTGGAGAACGCCATGTGGCGGAACGCTTTACACTGTCTGAAATTTGTGCCACTTAAATATAATAGTACATATTAAATTTTTAATTTTTGTGGGTATGGTATAATATGTATCAAATATAGCTATATTTCGATGTGTAAAAGCGATTTTCAGTTATGAAACGGTATTAAGTTGACACTAAGTTAATGGTGATAAATATGATGCTCATATCCATTGAATAACACATTGTGTTTCATTTATACATTGAAACTTTCTTTGTTATAAATAAACATTGGCGATGTCGTTTTATACCGCCACAGTTGAAATATTGTGGAACTAGTCAGTCAATCCTATCTGATGTATAGAGCCAAGGGATTAATGAAAAATAAATTCACTGGGAATAACTGACCTAGTGTTCAATTACAGCTCACACATAGCTTTAAATTTCACGGTTTGGGGCAGTAAAGCATCAGTGTATTGTGCTGGTGTAACGCTGTGTAGTAGTAATAGTAGTAGTGGTAGTTGTAGTATTAGTAGTAAGTATAAACTGTGTACCGAGCAGCTGTCCAACAGTTGTTCACTGTTATTGTTGCGTATCGAGCCTTAAGTTTTTCATCAGCCTAAACGAAATTCTGGTTTACTTGAACATTTATGCCACCCAGTTCTGTAATGCGCGCAGGGCCTTTTGTTCAGGTTTCGGATACGAAACATATGTAGATTTCTAATTTATTGAATGTACGTTAATGTGCTTCCTGTTGTCCAGTTTGTTTTAGTGTTCGCCCATTAAGCGCACTGACATGAAAACATAACATAGGTGTAATGAAATGTAATTTGCTTTAAATATTTTTGTTATTTGGAAATCCGATATTGAACTCTGATATGATCAGCAACTACCATATTTATAGAGTCTAAATGGGCGTTATTGGTAGATTTAGTAGGGGAAAGAGGAAAGGAAAATAGGCAGAATTGGATATGAACGTGTCTGCAATAGCCCGATTTCAATCATCCACGATGCACGAATCAGCAGATAAGGCGACCGTTTTTATACTGCGCGACTCCAGATGTGGTTCGTATTGTTTAGAAGAACTGGTAATAAACCTGTGTTAGGTACAACATAGACCAGGTAATTAAATTAAATAATTCAAAATATGTTAGTTTAAACTTGATTTATATCATTGTTTTTTCTAGATTTGAATGTCTGTTTCTTTGCATGTCATATTTAATTTCATCCACTTATAATGTATTGTAACATCTAAATCTGTTTTACGTGGATGACGCGTGTTGATATTATCTCTAATGAAAATTTTTTTACCAAAACTTTAGGTTACGTTAAAAAAAAATTCATGTGTATGTATGGTCACTGACACTTATGCGCGTGAATTGTGTATAACGGCATCTTATAATTTCGTTTTTAATGTGATTTATAAGTTTCTTGCGCATTTAAACTATTTATCAGTAATTTAAATTGGACGGCGGAAAACTATGGTGTTTGGCTTCATAATGATGGTAGTTTAGTATTGAATATTAGCCATATATTTAATTATTTAACTTGTGCCACTAGAATAGATTTATTTTTATATTATAGCTATAAGTTATTTCTTAAACACTCTAGGGTAAAAAGGCGAAGCGCAAAGCCAGAGAAAGACAGCTTGAAATTGCTAGGCGAATGGCAATGCTGCAAAAGCGTCGTGAATTAAGAGCTGCTGGTATTGCAATTAAACCAGTAATCAACCAAAGGAAAATTGCTCAGATCGATTACAATGCCGAAATACCATTTGAAAAGCAACCACCAAAAGGATTTCATGATACCAGCCATGAATTACCTGACACGAAGCCGGTTGACTTTAACAAGCTCCGCTTAACGGATGTACAAAAAGAGAGCTTCATGGAACGGGAAAAGGTGAGATTTTTGGAATATTTTTGCTAGTTTTTAATATTATTATTATAGTGTGAATTTAAAATGTTCATTTGTGAATAGTACCTCTAAAGCTAACAAATAGGTCATGTTTTGAACTTGCGAGAATTTTTGCATCACACTTATTTTTTCAATGAATTCATTTGGATTGAAAGTTTTCAGTTAAATGGTTTATAAAATGATATTTTAGACTGAAAGCGTAGTATAATTTATTAGTTAATTGCTGTTTTTTCACTTGTTTTTATTGATTTAATAGGTATTTCATACGTAGTAAAGTGTCAGCAATTCAGGACCATTAGGATATTCATTAGTCAGTATGAATATAGTGTAATCCAATTAACGCAAACGTTTTGTGATTGCTGGCCTCGTAGCAGGGGTAGCTAGCAATAAATCACATAGAAAATAACCTAATGGCTAAATAATGCAGGTTGGCATAACGAAATTTATGCGTAAGTGGGATAACGACGTTCGTTTGTGTGCTTTTAATTTGTGCTAACAACCCATACCTACAGGAAAAGCTAAGGAGAAGGCAGATGGCGACGCCAATTCATTAGCCAAATTGTTCGCTATAGTGCGAACTAAATTGTACTTTCTGGTCTTTAAGAATGATCCAATGTATAGTCCTGGTTTGAAGTGTTTTGGTTCCAGTTCTCTCATGTAGCCTTTTTGTTGTAGATTCGGTTCACCATTTATATTGCTTTGCCAGGGCCTTATAGAGTTTCCCAGGAGCTTGTGTGTGCACTATTTATTGATAACAAAGTGGATATACTAACTGATACTTAGACAAATTATTAGTGAGATTTGAGAGGGGGGGAATACATTACTACTATGAGTAAATAACTCACAGAAATGAGGCAAACTAAACCTCTCCACAACACCATTATGGCCAAGTTAGCATTCGGGCAAGGCGACATCAGCAATACAGTTTCCTTGCGGATTTCACTGTATCACGTCATAAACAAGCCAAACCTCGCAGCTAACTTTGCCCTATTAAGAAGAGAGAGTTACGATAATGATTCTACTCGAAATCTGCAACAAGATCGCCACTGAGCTCGATTCGATGCCATATCGCAAAGGGTTTCTAACCAAGAATTATGATGCGCACGAGGACCCCATCCTGGCAGACGAGTGGGTCCTATACTACCAAATTTGGATGTAAGTGACTTCAATTGTTTCTGCCCTGTCAAACGAAGTTGATGGAGCCTTATTTGTTTCTCTAACGACGAGCACTTATTGTCAGATCCAAAAATACGTCTATGGATGTCAACGTTAGTTAATCGTTGTTGGTAACCAACATGTGCTATAATTCTCAAACAACGATGATCGAATGCCTATAAGCGTCTTAAATCATGAAGTTTCAGTAGCGTATAGTAAGACTGCGCGTACAGATGCATTGTAAACACGAACTTTTAGGCAAAGTGAAATATTCGCGTTTCTCCATATATGACGAAGGTTCTAGAAAGCTACTCTAGCTTTCGCGATCCGTATTCTCACCTCGTCGGACATATTGCCTACGTTATTGATAGAGCTCCCAAGATATGTAAAACTGTCGACTATGTCAAGATCTTCATTCTGCAGTCGCAACATTGGAGTGAGTGGTGGGTGATCCTGTAACAGTATCTTACATTTAGAGGGTGCGAATTTCATACCGAAAGGCGGAACAACGTCTGTTATTCTATTCAAGGTGGCCTGGGCAGCATCCTGCTTGTCGAATAATAGTACGATGTCGTCCGCATAGTCAAGATCGACTAGTTTATCGCCCGAAAGAACTTCAAATCCTGGATCCTGAATATATATATATATATATATATATATATATATATATATATATATATATATATAATAAATTCATGTTTCCTACATGTTTTATTTCTGATTCATTTAAAATGCGAGAGCATTGTTCACTGTTGTGTCATTTACAAAACTTAACTAAAATGCTAGTGTTAGGTTATTGTTATACATTTCTATACAGGCATACTTTTAGGAATTGGGACATAAAAATGGTATTTGGATTACTCAGGCCACCTATCACAACCATACTTGTTACCGGATATTATGTTATTATTATAGTTATTTACTGTTTTGTTAACAAGTTATATCGAACTTCAGATAATAACTGATATGAACGCTTCTACCACATCTTGAAACTTTTTGTTGCAAAAGGATTTCAGAGTGCCGAACTTGGAGTATTATATAATTGTGTTTTACATGTTGCGCACCTAGTAACAAATTAGTTTAAATATGACGAAAAGGATAAAACAAAGATAGCATGAATGGGTAGCATAATCTCGTGCACATTCGTTTCGTGCTTATTGGCGATTCATTAGTAGGAGCCGGTATTACGCTTTTTAGCCACTAAAAATTGGGTGAGTAATGTGCAAATATAGGACAGTAATATCTCATATACGAATGGGGAAATCTGTTATAGTAACGCTAACTTCATATAAAGTCCTTGGCAATGCGACTTTAAAGCCAACTCACTATATATATATATATATATATATATATATATATATATATATATATATATATATATATATACCATGTAATGGGGTACGAACACTATGGCTATTGTTTCAGTACCATATACCAAACTATGGTTTCCGACTCGTTACTTACTATCAACACAATGGTACCAGGTTTACACAGTTGTATATGATATTGTACTGTCCTATTTTATCATATTTCTTACCAACATATATAGTGGGTAAAGTGCGTAATACCAGATCCTGCTGATGAGTCACCGGTATGCACGAAACAAATTTGATCGCTATTTTACCTTCCGTTCATGCTTCGGTTTATCCTTCTAGTTATACCGCAACTAATATGCTACTAGGTTCGCAGCGCCTAATGCAAAATTGCATATATATTAGTTCTCCGTCACAATCTGTATCTAAGAGTTATATATTTAATTGAACGTTGTCATGATTATCGTAAAATGTGATAACTGATATCGATCAAGACTAGAGTGTATGGACTTGCTGGAGTAACATATGTTCAGAAATAATTGTAATTGGACTTTATAGTACATTGCAATCCATTGCAATCCTTTACAGACTAGGTATATGTATTATTTCTCACACAAATATTTAGTGGGTAAGGGGCGTAATATTGGCCTCTACAGATGAGTCGCCAGTATGCATGAAACTTATGTGCCCGAGATTATACTTTCCGTTAATGATTTCTTTAGTTTATCCTTCTGGTCATAGTTGAACTAATCTGTTTCTTGGTGCGCAACACCTAATACCTAATTTAATATATATTACTTCGCCACAAAAGTGATTTAATAGGAAGTGCTATACTCCAAAATGTTTTAGTATAAGCCGAATTCGCAAGAATTTAGCGTGTAGTTTCGAGAATCTCAACAGACTGACCAACATTAAATTAGTAATTATAGTGGAGCATACAATGCCTTATACAGTTGTGTCTGATTTGTGCATAGTGGATCCTATATTCGTCCACTGTAAGTTATAATTTTCCAAATCAAGGATGAAAAACTTCGATTTTGGAAAATGTTCATTTTTTTGTTTCAAAGAGGCCTTTTCAATTTATTAAATTTATTTGCGTTTTGGTACCTATTTTACTTGCGGGAAAATTTGGTGGCGAATCTACAGTGGTAAAGATTATGGTCCAAGTCAACGTGTGTTGCAAAAATGAACGATACTCCTTGGTTCAACTTCATCATTTACAAATAATTAATAAGTACTTTATTTCAGTCAAAATTTGTTCGGGGGCTGGAGGATGCCATGTGGTACTCAAGAGAGTTCTGTGCTCCGTGCTTCTGTCCAATCACCGTTCACCATTATCTTTGCGCATTTTGCTTAAACTGTCTATTGCATCTATATAAAATTCTGAGCTTCTTAGGCTCTCAACTTCAACCCTGTCACCCATAATCAAGACTATATGTGAGCATCTCGCTCTGCTTAGTAGAGAATTGAAGTCGGGATAGAATGAATCCTTTATATCCTATGTGCTGCACTCGATGTAATTTGTTATACTCCTGCTGTGCTACCGTCCGTCTCAACCCTATTGTGTGATAATTTCCTTGGGACATTGGCACAGTTAATCTATTTTGGATAGAATGATTGCTTCTCAGTTGGCTATGAATTAGGATTTATAGACGATATCGCAAAATTTTGTTTGCTTGTATTGCTTAAGCAGATAACCAATACAAGCAACAGTTCTCAATAGGCTGATGTTGTTAAAAGAAGGTATGACATACTGCTAATTAAGGTCTTGTAGACGATCATTCATTAAACCTAAGTTAGGTTTTAACGTAGGCGCATTTAATATGCGAACATTAAAACAACTTGGACAGCAAGAATCTCTTGCTCGTACGTTGGATAAATTAGAAATCGACATATGTTGCGTATCTGAAACCAGAATACGTGTATTACAGAACTAGTTGCACCATCCCTATCTACGCGTTATTGGCTTCGAACATCTGGTTCCACAGAGTCCTCTCAAGCCGGTAAATGGGGCGTTGGTATTGCCCTTAGCGCGCGAGCTGAAGCTTGCTTAATTGAATGGATCCCTTTAAATAGTCGATTTTGTGCGGCACATTTAAATACATCTACTAAAATCAAAGCAAAAAACCGCTATCATCGTTGCCTCTTCGTTGTATCTGCATATGCTCCTACCGATTGCAGCACAGAAGACAGCAAGAACGCTTTTTACTCCGAATTAAGCTCCTTACTAAGTAAAGCACGAAGTTCGGATATAGTCCTGGTTATGAGTGACATGAATGCTCAAGTTGGTCGCTTAAGTAACACAGAATTTCATTTAGGTGGAAAATACACTCTAAGCTCGACTCGCAATGATAATGGTGAACGGCTTTTGGATAGCTGCGCGGAACATAGACTATATTTAAGTAGTACAAATTTCAGACGTAGTGTTAAACGTTGTGCTACATGGCGTCCTCCAGCACCCGGCCAACGGTGGACTCAAATAGATCATGTAGCAATTAGTTATAGATGGCGTGGTTGCATCCAGGATTGTCGCTCTCTTTGGAACACTTATGTCGACTCGGACCATGCACTTATCCGTTGTAGATTTGCTCTAAAATTTTCCGAGAAAATAATTAAGAATAAACCCCAAATTGATGTAGGCAAACTCGAACAACCGTCCATCCGACAAAACTATGAAAATATTCTTAAGGCTAATCTAACTGGTCTGAATAGCGAAAATCCGAATATACTTTGGTCCAAGATAAGTTCCACTATGCACAATGCAGGTACTACTGTATGTGGCATAGCAGGCCCCCGTAGAAATAATCACTGGCTCTCTGTAAAATCTATGGAGATACTCGAAATAAGGCGCCAAATTCCACCTGGCTCGACTCATAATAATACCTGTCGCAATATAAGACGCCAACTTAAGCGCAGTCTAAAAGGCGATCTCGAAAACTTTTGGAGCAGAAAGGCTGAAGAAATGGAAGTAGCTTTCGCGTCAGGTAATATTCGCTGTTTGTTCCAACTTATACGCACAACAGGTCAGAAAAAGTTAAAAGTTAGCGAAACTATAAATGATAGTAACAACGAATTAATAACCGATAAAATAAGTCGTCTTGACAAGTGGGCTGAACACTTTAGAGATCAATTTTCTTGGCCACCCGCGTCAGTTCCGCTTCCCGAAAGCATGTCTGCATCAACAGTGTGGAATGTTAGTCCCGAAGAACCATCCGAGTTAGAAGTACGCGATGCAATCCTATCTCTTAAGCGCCGCAAAGCCGCCGGCCCCGATGATCTGCTTCCGGGATTGTTTAAGGATGGTGGCGATATAATTTCAGGAGCGTTGACCAAACTTTTTCATACTATATGGAATGAGGAAACCGTACCACTTGACTGGAATGAGTCGACCATCATTCCCATCTTCAAAAAAGGCAATCGTAATTCGTGCGATAACCATCATGGTATAAGTTGACTCCGGTCGTATCAAGGTTATTTGCTTCGATTATCCTACGTCGTCTTAGCGCTTCACGTGAATTCACAAACAAGAGAAGAACAGGCCGGATTCCGCGCAGGACGAGGTTGTATAGATAATATTTTTACGTTAAGGCAAGTTCTCGAACAGAGACATTTATATCACCGTCCCACAATAGTCGTCTTTCTAGACTTCAAGGGTGCATTTGATTCGGTGGATCGCAATGTTTTATTCCATATCTTGTCGAAAAGCGGTGTGCCCACTAAATTTGTTAATATTATACGAGCTCTCTACACAAATACTTCTGGTCGCGTTAAGGTTTACAACGAATTAACGCATAACTTTACAACCAGCAGTGGTGTTCGTCAAGGTTGTCCACTTTCCCCATTTTTGTTAAATTTTTTAATCGATGCTATTATGAACAACACTCTCTCACACATTCAGGACGCTGGAGTTGAAGTTCTCCCGGGAGATAAACTAGTCGATCTTGACTATGCGGACGATATCTTACTATTATTCGACAATCAGCATGCTGCCCAGACCACCTTAAATAGATTAGCAAACGTTGTTCCGTCTTTCGGTATGAAATTCGCACCTTCTAAATGTAAGATACTGTTACAGGATCACCCACCACTCACTCCAACGTTGCGACTGCAGAATGAAGGTCTTGACATAGTCGACAGGTTTACATATCTTGGGAGCTCTATCAATAACGTAGGCAATATGTCCGATGAGGTGAGAATACGGATCGCGAAGCTAGAGTAGCTTTCTCGAACCTTCGTCATTTATGGAGAAACGCGAATATTTCACTTTGCCTTAAAGGTCGCGTTTACAATGCATCTGTACGCGCAGTCTTACTATACGCTAGTGAAACTTGGTCTCTTAGAGTTGATGATATGAGACGCTTACAGGCATTCGATCATCGTTGTTTGAGAAGTATAGCACATGTTGGTTACCAACAACGAATATCTAACGTTGACATCCGTAGACGTATTTTTAAAACTGACAAGTGCTCGTCTTTAGAAAAGCAATTAAGGCTCCATCAACTTCGTTGGCTCGGTCACGTTTTGCGTATGCCCTCATTCCGATTGCCCAATAGAGCTCTTTTCTCTCATCCAGCAAAAAATTGGCGTAAGAAACAAGGTGGGCAGATTTTGACATGGCAGAAACAATAAAAGTCACTTACATCCAAATTTGGTAGTATAGGATCCACTCGTCTGCCGGGATGGGGTCCTCGTGCACATCACAGTTCTTGGTTAGAAGCCCTTAGCGATATGGCAGCGAATCGAGCTCAGTGGCGATCTTGTTGCAGATGTATAGTAGAATCATCTTCGTAACTTTCTTTTCTTAGTAGGGCAAAGTTAGCTGCGAGGTTCGGTTTGTTTATGACGTGATACGGTGAAACCCGCAAGGAAGCTGTGTTGCTGATGTCGCCTTGCCCGAATGCTAACTTGGCCATAATGGTGTTGTGGAGGTTTAGTTTGCCTCATTTCTGTGAGTTATCCTGATAAATTTACTCATAGTAGCAAGGTTTTCCTTCTCTCTATACCCCTCTCCCTCTCTCGTAAATCTCAATAATAATTTATCTAAATTCACTTATATACTTTTTTTCACTCCTTGTGGTTATATGGCAGTGAAACATTAGTCACTTGACTTTTGTGTGGCTGGAAATGATGATGATGATGAATTAAGGTCTTTTATGGTATTATTTTGGCTAAAATGACTGCTTTGTTGTTTACCATGATGAAGACAAGAAAAAATGTGGATTTATATGGCATAAGCGTATAACTCTTGCAGGCAACAGTTATCAATAGACTGAAGACATGGTTTAACGTAATTGTTCCTCATACGCTATTAAATATGGCAAAATATGTGGTCTATTGTAATTATCATACCACTGTGAATATTATATTTTCAATTTTATACTCTTTCTGAAGCTGCATTATGAATTTATAATGCTAATTAAGCGTTAGACTCTGATTACATACATTTTAATTCTGTGACACAGTCTTAAACGCCATATTATATTTTGAAACTAATAAGTAAATTATATGATGTCGATTATACCAAGCCGTAAGAGCTGTCTAGCTACACTCATAGAAAGATCCTATGTAGATAAAAAAATATGCAACATTGATTAAGGGTTACAGCATTGATTTAGGTAGATGCCTTTAACTGTGCTACATCAACTTCGTTGTATGTAGGGATTCTTTCAGTTGAGCAGGCCTCAGATCATACGCTAAGAACGAAAACGGCTTCCCATTTTACGAATTGACATTTTCCGTGGAGCCAAAATTTCGAAGCCCATAACCGGTTCAACGACTATAAATCTCGTAGAACCCTACATTCTAGTTTCGGATACGCAACCTATATCAATTTCAGGTTTATCCAACGTACGTGCAAGGACATCATTTTTCCTAGTGTGGTTTAATGTTTGCTCATATGATGCGCTGACATGAACTAAGTTTGATATTTACCAAGTAAGGTTATTTATCACCTTATTCTCAGGCACCTTGTGGCATTCTAAACTTATCCTGATCCTAATTCGCTTCCTCTCATTTCGTCTCTAGCCATTTGATATTAAGTGTAACTGCAAAGTTAAACTGAACCCGAGACTGTGTACCTGATTGGGTTCCAGCATATATAAAATGAGATCTATGTCTTCCACACGGTATGTTCTAGAAAAGAATGTGTGTAAATAGTAGAACCAACCAGATCTGTCCGCCTGGGCCCTATTTTCCGCTAGGCCCGTATTCAAGTATCTTTGGCTAATGAATACACGGTACTGTATGTGCATTTAATGATACAGCCACGAAATGTTTTTCCTACCGAAATTGTCTCGAGTAAAAATAGTAAGAATCTTTAAAAGTACCACAATCACGAACAACGGTTCTTTTTGAAAAATTCGAGGCTAATAGTATATCAAATATCAGTCGCATAAAAGTTGTAGGTTTATAGCTTTTTCTCTTAATTTACTTTTCCTATCGCTCACCGGAAAATGAACTAAACGAAAAATGATTAGTTACGTCTATTGACTAGTTTTGCTTAAGCTTCTTCTTCATAGCGTTTCAGATGCCATTAGCCATAGCCCGGCTGTAGAATCAGCTGGCACAGTAGAAGCTTCACCGTCTATAAATGATTTGCACAGTCGTACTAGTTAACAGTATGTCGGTATTGATACAAAATACGGTCGGGTACATTGCGTGAATTTTTCAAATCTACTGACCAGAGGGCTGATGAAATCTATTTATTAAACATGTAGCGCACCCGCTGTACGCTTTCAGGACATGGATAGAGAATGATCTTCTGCTTAACATAATGGGGTCAATCGTACGATAAAACGTGTCATCAGTTGGTCACAGTTAACATCACTGTGCTATATAAGAAGACGCCCCGTTTGTCGCGAGAAAATTGAGCTTATTACGAACTTGTCAAATTTAGAGTAACATTGCACAGCTTGATTTCGTTTTCACATCTATTTTCGTCCGATGTTTATTTGCCTACAGCTCTATTCCACAGGATGTCGACCTAGTTTGGCAACGAAATCACAGGTAATGTCCGAATGCCGCTCAAGGACAGAGACAAAATATTACAAATGATTAAATAACCAATAACTTTTATTAGATGAATGGTCGCGAGTAGGCGCATACAGTACCAGGAATAATTATGTAGAAAGGAGTAGTAAACCGAGAGTTTTGTGCTAAATAGTTAATTTTTTGGCTGCAAGACTGGATGGTTAAACAGCAACACCCTGCCTGGCAGAATAAATCTCGCATTTAAATGAGAGAATAATGAAGCACATTGTGAAGTAATCAAACAAACTGTGGGACCCAGAAGACAAGCTACATGGATATCGCACTTGTGTGATAAGCTTGTCGTAATGCTATAGCCCTCTCATTCCAGGTACGTTAGCTAAGCTATCCCTGGATGTCCGCTTTGCGTATTTTGGCGTGTGTTAGATTCTCGTTCAAAGATAGATTTTTCGCTATTCCACTACTTCACCATGAAATTCTTGAATGGAATCTTAGCTTAACTCGACGTTTGCCGTTAAAAACAAGCCACTCCATCGTTAACCTACTTCCCGTTTATATTCCATTTGTTTAATCTTTGACAAATCCGTTGCGATGTAGACTCCTCTCCAGTAACGTATAAATCTTTCATTCTGGTCTCCATTTTTGACCCCATTTTTTAAAAGGTTTTAATTTAGCCACCTTTTATGATTCAGCGGATAGGACGACACTTTGCCTACTGCTTTTTCACTGAATCATTATTACTCGTATTTGTCTGTAGGCGATAGAAGATCAACAAGTGCCCTTTTTCTACGTGGGATAGATGATTTGTATTCAGAGTCCTCCTTCATTTGGATGACCTACCTAAGGCTGAATAAAATCTGTCAAATATTTTATTTTTGGAGTTGATTTTTTTACCTCCCAAGGCTAAAAAGCATCGTCTGCTTATAATTTATGGGTTATTTTAAATGCGCCAGTAAAAATTGACCTCGTCTGTTATTGAAAAGACTCGGTCGACGTACAAAAAAGGAGTTCGACGTCTGTTGTGGGAGGTTGTTGTGGACATTTTCCAGCTTTTATTTGAAGGTATTTAGGTATCACCTTTATTTACTATTTGACTAGTACGTGACGATATTGTAACCTCCACAATTACCTTAAGTCTCTTCTCCTGGGAGGGAGGGTTGTATTGAGGATCATCTACAGTACCTAATTTTTCCTAATATATCCTTTTAAGATTCAGCAGACAAGGTGACCATTTGTATATTGCTTGCTGACCAATCCATATTCCAAGTGGAACCATCTGATTCGTATTTAGAGTCATCCTGCTCTTACTAACCTGGTGGTACTAATCTGCCAATTGATTTCTATTCATATTTGTTCCTCTTAGATAATCTGTCCTCAAGGTTAACAAACACCACATGCCAAGCATCTTTCTTCTGTATCTGAAAGCCCTCACACGACATATTGAACATGAGCCTGGATTTGGTTGAAGACGCTTACCTTTACCTGAAGGTTTTAAGGTTGCACCGGCGTATAAACGATGATGGTGGTCCGTAGCCATGGAAATTTTTGGCTTGCCGACCGTTGCACAAAATTTATTCAACTCCCTGGTGATAACATGAATATTGCTGGGTCTATCGGAATTTAGCCATCATCCTGTTTCGTGCGAAGCCACTAGTTTGGTTTAACTACGCAATAACACTTATTGCTAAATGTTTTGTGTCGGCATGAGAGCAAGCGTGTCAGATGCGAAGGACAAGCTTCGGCTGCTGGAGAAAACTAACCACTGGCATAATGGCAGATGGTGTTCATCAAACACGGTTAGCAGACTATTTAAGAGGAGGAAAACTGAACAGATATCATCTCCACTAGAAATGGTAGGCATAGTGATTTCTTACAGATGACCTTATATGCTAAGAGGTGTAAAGTAGATGAGTGAAATCAGTCTACTGCAGACACCATTTCCGATTGTGCCTCTGATCCTTTCTCTCCTCAATCGAATAATAACGCTTTTATCGATGCTATGATTATGGGGGATGAAAGTACTTACTTACTTTACTTTACTGCGGCTGGCTCCTTTTAGAGGATAAGCCGGCTCCATTGATATCCCGAATTAAACCTCTCCATGCCGGGCGGTTGGCAGCCATTTCGGAACATAAAGAGGGCCAATGACGCTCCCAGTGACGCGGACCATAAACATTGCGTAAACCTAGGAGTTCCATGTCCGATTTGATTGTTGCAAGCCATGTCTTCAGTTGTCCGCCTCGGCGGCGGCACATTGACCTGGGTTCATCACCTGCCGTACCATTTCGTCTTCGGGTTTGCGTAGTACGTGCCCGAACCATTGAAGTCGACGATGTTGGATCCAGACGGATAGTTGCATGATGTCACCGCATTGGTGACGAACAGATGCATTCGACACTCGGTCCATCCATTTTGTCTTTGTGATGTACCTAAGGCACCAGTGGTCGAATACTTCGAGCTTTTTGGAGTCCTCAGAATGTAATGGCCAAGTCTCACAGCCATACAGTAGCACAGGCCGAACAGTAGCCTGGTAGACTCGGATTTTTGTTTTGAGGCTGATTTCACTTCTCCAAAGTGAGTTCTTCAATTGTAAGAAAGCAAGTCTGGCACGGTCGATGCGTGTTCGGACTTCATTCTTTGCTTGACCAGTTGGAAGCATTTTTGAGCCAAGGTACGTAAAATCGTCGACTGTTTCGATTGGGCTATCGTACACCGTGAGCTGCTCATCAGATGAAGATACACCGATGGCGAAGGCTTTCGTTTTGTCGGCATTGATTTCCAGACCAACGGCTGATGAAAACTGGGCCACTTGATCCAAAACGGCTTGCATGCTCCCAAAGCTGTCAGTAAGGAGAACAACATCGTCTGCGTAATCAACATCCGTCAGCCATAGGTTATTTGATACTTGAACGCCTCGGAACTCAGTTAGCGTGTTGCTCAGAATCCAGTCAACCGCATAATTGAACAATATGGGTGACAAGGGACATCCTTGTCGAACCCCCGTGTGCAGACTGAATTCATCCGATTCTTCTCCGTAAACACGTACTCTGGCTTTGGTGGCTGCATAGTAGGTCTTGATCAGATTGACGAGTTTTATGGGCATACCGTCGAGCAGCATGATGTTCCATAGGGAGTCGCGATCAACAGAGTCAAAAGCAGCTCGAAAATCAATAAAACAAGCGACGGTTGGTTGTTGAAATTCGTTGCGATGTTCCAAAACTCGCCGTAATGTAAAGATCTGATCAACACAGCCTTTGCCTGGGCGGAATCCACCCTGATTGGGACGGGTACGGACATGCCGCTCTTTGCAGAAGCGGTTCAATAGAATCGACGCCAACAGCTTGGATGCGGTGTTGAGAAGACTGATACCACGGTAGTTTTCACACCTTGATCTATCACCCTTTTTGGGAAACGGTAACAGGATTGACATTCCGAAGTCTGACGGGCATGCTTCTTGTTCCCAGATAGAAGAGAACAGTCGATGGATTGATGGCAGTAGTGCGCCTATACAGGCCTTGTAGATCTCTGCAGGAATTCCATCTTCACCGGGGGATTTCTTGCTCTTCATGCGCTGGATGGACATAGCGATCTCAACCTCGGTTGGGGAAGAGCAGTCCACATCGTAGCTGGGTGTAGATGTTGCAGGTGGTTGCGGTGGGGAGTGGCCACTGTATGGTCGGTTCAATAACTGCGAAAAATGTTCAACCCATCTTGCGATTTTGCCATTGACATCAGAAATCAAGTCTCCTGTTGCGCTGCGTAGAATTGTCTCTGCATTGCGCTTACCGGTTGCTTTACATATAAGACGGAAGAGACCCCTGAAATCACCGACGTTTGCAGCCGATTCCATGGCGGAAGCCATTTCATCCCAGTACTGCTTACGGTCAGCCTGAGCAGACCTCGTGGTTTCACGTCTCAGGTGGCGATAATTAGGCGCGTTATTCATCCGGGCATCTCTTGCTTTTTGCGACGCCCGCATCGTGCGTTCAGAGATCCAGTCTTTATGGTGACTTTTGATGGTTCCGAGCGTTTCAAGCGCAGCTTGCTGAGTTGAGAGTTTCAAGTTATTCCATTGATGCTCCACATTGGTTTTATCTACGGCATGAGTTCCACCGTCAGCGGCAGTCAACTTTGCAGTGATTGAGGCAGATAGCGCTGTACAACGGGATGGGTCCGTTAGGGCAGCAACATTCAGGCGTTTCGTAGGTTGACGGCGCCGTCGGGACATGAGATGAAGCCTCGATTTGGCACGTACTAGAGTGTGGTCGGACCCTCCTCGGCTGCCAGTTTCAGCTCCTCGGTATGACCTGCAATCTTCGACAGAAGACATCCAACGCGACCGTACCAGAATGTAATTGATCTGATTGGCTGTGTGACCATCGTTTGAATACCAGGTGAGCAAATGCTTCCGAGGGTGTTGGAAACGCGTATTGGTAACGCACATATGTTTGACATCTGCAAAGCTGATAAGTCGTGCTCCGTTCTCGCAGCGTTTACCTAGACCAAACTTTCCCAGTATGTGTCTGGTGGATGAGTCAGAAGGTCCTGTTCGTGCGTTCCAGTCACCAGCAACAAATAGTATGTCACCTCTGGAAATTCTGTTGATGGTCTCTTGCAATTGGTCGTAGAACTCATCTTTCACATCTGAATCAGCTGCGAGGGTTGGTGCGCAGACGGCTACGACTGTGATGTTAAAAGGTTTCCCTCTCAGTCGGACCGTTGCGATCCTCGGTGATACGGGATTCCAAGCCAGCATGGCTCTCTGCGCTGTAGGACCAAGTAAATGGCTACACCGTGTTGTCCGGACCCGTCAACTGGTCCGCTGTGATGCATCAAGTATGTTGATTCTGCCGACGGTACTTTTATCTTCGTTGATCCCGTGCCGGGCAGTCGGACTTCAGACAGGCATGCAACTTCAATCTGGTAGTCATATAAAGATTTGGCCGTGATTGCTTGGCTGCCGATATCAAGCAATGTTCGAACATTCCAACACCCGAAATAAATAGGTGTTTTCGCGCTGATAAAACCAGATAGCTTTTCACTTGACACCCTAGCCTCTGGGGGAGCACAGGGCGCGTCGCTTGCCGGGGACGCCGTAGCATGAACGGTATTCATAGATTGTGACATTTTCATGGAGTTTCTTGGGAATTTGGTACAAGTGGTGTCCCCTCACCACTCGGCTTTTTGATCGAGGACGCACCTCTAGCCTTTGCACATCCAAGCGCAGTCTGCAAGGCAGCAGTAAGTTGCATGGTTGCCGGTGGCTGTTGAGAGCTCATTCGCCATTCGGAAGTACGGGGTACTGTCCAGGAGTCCATGTAATCCTGTGGCTGTTGTCCCCTTTTGTGGCGGGGAACACACGCCGAGTCATGGTGCCGTCGTCGGGCTCATGTGGTATTTTATAGGAGATCCGATTGCCGGTCGGAAATCCACCACGCCCTGGTGACACCACCGCCATAGCCCCGTTAGCCCATGTACGATCGATCATCGAAACATGGTTGACACCGTCGTACCGCGTTGAGGAGGGGATGGTCTTTACGACCACTATGCCCAATGCAGGTACTGCTGTATATAGCAGGCCCCGTAGAAATAATCATTCGCGCGGCTTATAATAATACTCTTCGCAATGTAGGACGCCAAATTAAATACAGTCTAACAGTCAATCTCAAATTCTTTTGGACCAGAAAGGCTGAAGAAATGGAAGAAGGATTCGCATCAGGTCATATCAGATATTTGTTCCAACTTATTTGTGGAAAAGTTCCGAGAAAATCAACAGTTAGTGAAACCATAATTGATAGTAACATCCTTCTAATACCTAATAAAATATACCGTCTTGATAAGTTGACTGAACACTTCAAAGTTAAATTTTCTTTGTCACCTGCGTCAAGTCCGGTTCCTGAACGCATGCCTGTATCAAAATTTAATTTCGATGAACCATCGGAGAGGGAAATACTGGATGCAATCCTATCTCTTAAACAACGCAAAGCCGCAGGCTTTGATGTTTTGCTTCCGAGATAATTTGAGGATGATGACGATATGATTTCTGGAGGGCTGACTTACTCTTTTCGTACTATATGTAATAATTAGATCGTACCACTTGATTGGAATGAGTCGACCATCATTCCTATTTTAAAAATCGTAATTTGTTTGATATCTATCTTGGTATAAGATTTACTCCAGTCGTAACTTGGTTATTTGCGTCGATAATCTTAAGCCCTTTTAGCACGTTGCATGTATCGTATACTAGAAAAGAACAAGCTGGATTACGGTCAGGAGAATATTTTACCTAAAGATAAATTCTTGAACAGCTACATGTATATCGCTGTCTCACAATAATCATCTGTCTAGACTTCAAGGAGATATCTGTTGTGAGTGTTCGCAATGTTCTATTCGAAATTCTGTAAGAAAGTGTTAAGTTCACCAAAGTTCGTACTGGTCATGGTAATATGTGTGCTGTAAAAGCAACTGTTGGTCATTCCTAGTTGGGGAGGTTTTTATTTAGATTTTTATTTTTGTATATAGTATGGCCTTCAAGGATGATGAGCACCATCTGCCCAATTTCCGGTGACCAAGGTTGCCTTCAGCAGCCAAAGCTTTTCCTTAGTGTCTGGCACGCTTGCACCCATACCATCACTGCCCATTTAAGACTGATTTTTACTACATAGTTTGACCAACCGTGGATAGATTAGCAGTCGCTGTTCAACTTTTCGGTTTGAAATTTGCACCCTTTAAATGTTAGATACTTATACAGGATCACTCACTTTTCACTCTAACTCTGCGACTGCAGAGTGAAGATCTGGGTATAGTTGACAGGTTTACATACGCTGGAAACTATCAATAATCCAGGAATTATTTCTGACGGTGTGAGCATGAAAATCGCGAAAGCTAGAGTAACATTCCCAACCTTCAACATTTATGGAAAGGCGGAAGTATTTCACTGTCTAGAAGGTCAAGCTTACAAAGCATAATCTTTATTATACACAAGTGAGACTTCACTCTTCAGAGTTAATGAATTGCTTGAGAAGTAAAGCACATGCAGGTTACCAAATGAGGATAACTATCGCTGACATCTGTAGACGTATTTGTGGATCGGTCAAAAGGTGCTGCTTTTTATTTTAAAAGATAGTGCTCTGCATCTGCGTTGGTTGTGTCACGGTATGCGTATACCAAGAATTAGATTAGGCAGTAAAGCAATATTCTCTCACTCAGTGCTGGATTGGCGTAAGAAACAATGTAGACGGTTTTGACATGGCAGACCAGCCAAAGTCAAAGTTTGAATGATGATCATCCTTGTGCAATGTCAACCACATTCTATCTAGTTAGTGTGATTCCCAATCATCTGTCTGGATGGGATCCACGTGCGTATCATAGATCTTGGTTGGAATCCCTATGCGAGATGGCATCGAGCCGAGATCAATGGCAACCTTGCTGTAGATTTTTATTAGAGTTATCATTCTAAATTTCTCTTACCTGGAGTCTTGGTTGTGTTCATGACTTGATACTGTGAAAACCACAAGGTAAGTTTATTGCCTGTTGTCTTGCCTTTTAGCTGACTTGGCTATAATTGTGTTGTGAAGATGTTTTTTTCCTTCGTTCTATGTGCTATTTTGAAAAATATATTCATATTAACGAGATCCTTCATGCATAAATCTCTCTCCTTTAAAACTATATTATCCTAAATGATTATTTTTGTTATTATTATTATAACTTTTTGAATTTTAAATATTCTTTTTTAAAATGTTTTTAATGATTATAGCAGCAAAAAAAATAGTTTCTGATGACTTTTATACTATCGTGTATGATGATAATCATGATTGTCCTACCCCATTGTCACATATCGAGACTTTCACTCCAGGGAACCTTATTGAAGACACGGCTGTAGCTTGTTGTAGATCGTCAACACTGAAACCATTTTTATAATGAATGCTAGCCGATGCGGTGTGAAGGAATTATTATCATTACCCATATGTACAGCAATAAAAAAGGCGTCATACGTATGCATGACACATTGTCATTATTTTGGGATCTAACACAGAATCTGTGATAATCTATAATTTTTCTATTAGGACAATATTTAATGTTTTTTTTCAAATTTGCTTTCCTACATTAATTATTGTTACATACCGTTTAACTAAACGAAATGGGAGTTACTTACTTGTGTATTTGTCGTTTTATCTTGTTGTCATGATTGACGATTTTGACGTTATCCAAGTAATTAAATTTCTTTCTAATCACAAAATAAGTTGAAAACGAACGTTTGTCAACCTGCTTTTTGTTTTGCATTACACAGAATGTCAAAACTATCTATACAACAGTTATTGTTTCAGAATGTCATATTATTGCTATATGCACCTGAGGTCCTCCTGCATTTAGTTTCCTACAACAACTCAAGTTATTAAACTGAAGTGCACATATGTTTCTTGAATGGTTGCGCAGTGTGAGCTTAAAATGTTGAATTTCCGTGGTATGTGTTCGCGGGTTGTGGCTTTGCCATATCAATTTCGCAAAGATCCGATTGATCCCCATTTCCAAGTATGCATCGAGTTTGTCTTTTTATCGCCTGGGTGCGGATTTGTACCTTTCTTCCGAAGGCTTCAACATCGTTCATACTAACCACTGGAAATGAGGTACGATCTAATCTTCGTTGATTGGCAATTTTTCGGAACGTAATTTCCCATTGCATCATCAGGCCTCTAATCACTCACAGTCAAAATGCTTACAATTAAAGATTTAAGATTTGCTTAATTTTAGTTTGGTCTTGATGTAGTCTTGAGTAATTGACTACAAACGTGTGTGCTTAAAAATTTTTACTGCTCTTTGTTTTGGCCTTTTTTTAGAGAGAACGATTAAAAGACGCTGAACGCCGAGAACGTAGAAAGGAACAGGACTTACCTGGAGTTTTGATAAGTAAAACCAATGATGAACCGGCAACAAAACGGTCTAAACTTGTCTTACCTAAACCACAAATATCGGACAGAGAGTTGGAAAATCTCATTAAGGTACATACTTTTGATTATTTGATTTTGTCGAATGTGTGAACCCGAATTATTGTCTAACGCAATTTTTTGCTGGCTTTTCGATTAATGTTTTAATATAGTTTATTTTTTAATATTATTATTATTTTAGGGTAAATGTAATTTGTTAAGAAGCATAATTTGTTTAACCACTTTGTCAGTGCACGCTGTATGATGATCTGTCATACACGTGCAACCTATCGTCTGTCATTGGTCTACATGTTGACATTTTGTTAATTTTCTCGGTTACAACTTAATAGGGTACAGCATTTGACTGGTCAGCGATGTAATAATTTGTGCCTTATTATTTCTTATTACAAGAAATAGAATCTCGAGCGAGTTGGATGGGTGGCGGAAGTACTAACTGCTAAACTGTCAGAAGCTGCAAACTATTTCATGTGTTAACCAAATTTTTGTCATTGTTGCTAAAATCATCCAAATGTTTGGATTAAATTTCGCCTATGTAGATAATCATTATTTATTGTGAACTCAGAATTATCATAATTAATATTAAAATATCCGAGCTTTTGTAGCATGTATGAAAGCTAAATTTGTCGACTAATTTTTGGTCATATTAAACGAAATAAAATGAATATAAAACAATAATAATTTTTATTCATAAATTTATCTCTCCAAAGTCATTGATCTATGAATATTTGTTTTCGTTATTATCATATGTAAAATATTTATTCAAAGCCACCGACTGAAGTGCGTTTGGTGGTTTATTTGCTAGCATGTTCCACCGATAAACGCTGTAATATTCTGTATTCACATGTATGAGCTACATGGAAAATTATGCGTGAGGTGACTAATGAGATTCTCGTATAACAAAAGAAGTGAATTAGGGTAACTTAGACAGAGTTCCGAACAGGGACCGTCTATGTGGGACAATATTATGCCATCTGCTGCACGCGAATCACGCTACGGGTATCAGTGATTCGCCATTACTGATTTTATAGTCTACTGGGTATATTTAGATTGTCTCGCGAAAACTTTTATTATAGGCTCTGCTTTGTCACAGCAATTAAGTCAATATAGTTTGATTTTTTTATGTCTGTCATAGTGAATTTGCGACATTTATTTGCAGTAATTGGAGTCTCTCGAAACGTTTTTCAATTGGCTCCGGCGTTCGAAACAAATATATCATTGCGTTCGCCGTGTTTAATTTCGCTGGCAGTGTCAAAGAAATATTTCTTGGAGTAAAGAATTTGCTAAAGTTGTTGTTCAGATGCATAGTGTAAGAGATCCAGAGCTACTAATTATGCTTAGGAAGTGTAGTTTCGGTACGGTGCGAAGCCAAACGCATAAAACACTAAAGATATCGTCAACTTTATATCTGGAGCTGTCAAAATCTAAGGGTTTCATATATTTGAGATCTGCTGGAAAAACGCGGATCAGTGTCTGCCCAGATTTCCATAAGTATTAGCCTTTGAAAACTTTTGCAACCTACCTTGGAATCAATCCTTTTGTTCGAATAGGCACGAATTCCAAAATCTATGAGTAAAATATACTGTCGATCTTTCTATATTCTGTGAAGATAGAAGAAGACCCACTATAGCTACCAGCGTATGGATAGCTTTGTTACATGATTATTCGTTTCGTTTGATTTAAGTGGTTGTCATCTTAGCGTCATGTTGTATTAATCAAGGGAAAATGTTACGAGTTGGCCAGTTATTTACGGCTTCTCGTCGAATCCTGTTATGGATTGTCGGTTGCGTTGTTTTGAAAATGCTAATTTCTATACTTCTAGGCAGGCCACCGAAGAAATTAGTGGAAGGCTGAAACTACGGAAGAGATAGGTCTGTCATCCATTAGCCAGATACCATTATTCGATATATTGGTCTTTTTATCATACCATAACATATCCTCACTAACAAAGAGACGCGAATGGGCGAAATTCTGCAGCGGTCGGGCGAATAACTGGATTCAGTGGGGAGATTTGTTTAATTATCTTATTTGCATGGGCTTCTATGAAACCAGCAGTGTGAGAAATGTAGTCTTCCGTTTTGTTTTAATTTTATGGTGTTTCATAGTTAAATTAAGCTTTGTATTATTTCATGAATATAATACTTTTTCTTTATTCTAAACATGCGCTTATGCTTCCTCAATCGGTTTTTAGGTTGGCCAAGCTGGTGAGACTGCAGTTCGTATGGCCCTTGAAGATGCTGCTGCTGCAAGTGGGGGTAATACCTTATATGGTAGCGACACAACACAACTGGCGACACAGGGCCTACTAACTGATTACAGGTTGGCCTGTCCAGCAGGCTCAGAAACTCCCGGAGGGTTTGCAACACCTGCGTCACTTATTCCAAAAACACCACAAATGTCAGTTGACACAGTAATGCAAGTAAGTCACTTAAAATTAATTTTATTAACTTTCCTTTCCTGGCTGAGCTTGTCAAATCTATTTTTTCATTCCACTAGTCCTTTTGGGCTTGTCGATTGGTTTTTTTGGCTAAGCTTATGTTCTGCACGTGCATTTAAAACGTATTTTTCTTTTACTTTTCGTTTTTATGGTCTCTGACTTTAGCATTCTTTAAGTGTGAAATAATTTTCTCCATCTTAAAAGATTAAGTCATGTACAGTTGTTTAGTGGAAATCATAAATAAAATTATATTTTGGTACTAAAAAGGAGACCAAATTTAATGTCATTGCGCGAATATCTTGCTTTTGTTTGTGTAGTTATTACCAGTGCCTGTTTAAAATTTAAAAAATCTATAACTGAAAATATCTAATGCGAAAAATGTGACATGTGAAAACTAATATTTCTATGTTTTTGTATGTATGCTTTTATGTTTGTATGTATCTTATATGTATATATGTATGCATGTTATTTATATATCTGGATGTATACGTGTATATATTTCTGAGTGTGCAATTTCATACCTGTGTCTACATATATGTATTCATATGTGCTTCTTTATCTTGTAGCTTACTTTACCATAAAGGTGTCAAATGAAGTTTGGTTTTTCTTACTTTTGTGTGTTATCTATTTAAATATACCATTAGTAGCTAGAACCTCTCCAACATAAGTCATTTTTGTGCCTAAATTATTATTTTTGTCATCAATTTTAAATTTTCTTGTTTTTGGTTGGTTGTCTTATGGTTATATAACAGTATTAAAATTAATTATTAATGCCTTTTATATTGATGTACACGTTGATAAATATATGTTTGAATGTGTGCATACATGCATGCATACATATATGTATGTGTTTTTATATGTATGCATCCACGTTTGTATGTGTGTATGAATGCATGAATTTATGCGTGTTTGCGTTTATGTATGTTTTCATGCATGAGCGGACATTTACTCTCTAGATTATAGTGATCTACCTTTCGTTTATTTCATATGCACTTGGAGAAATATCGCCGTTACAATTTTAATATTTGTGTAAAATTTTAATTCTTCGTAATTTTGCAGGAGGCTCAAAATATCCTTGCGTTGCAACAGGTACAAACTCCATTAAAAGGCGGCGAGAATACTGTGTTAGCTAATAATGTTGATTTTGGTGGAACTACGCCGGCTTGTCAAACTGCTAGAAGAACTGGTTTAGGCGATCAATTAGCCAGTCTCGGTATGGTGGTCGCAACGCCCAACACTCTTTTGCCTGGTCAATTGATGGGTGGTGCAATAACTCCATTCGCCACACCTAAAACATCAGATGGTGGTAAATTTATTTTTGTACTATGTATGATACAACTATCACGGTTTTGTATCTCGTAAATCTCGGATTATAAGTAACTTCATCGTAAAGACCATCCCCTCCTCAACGTGGTACGACGGTGTCAACCATGTTTCGATGGCCGATCGTACATGGGCTAACGGGGCTATGGTGGTGGTGTCACCAGGGAGTGGTGGATTTCCGACCGGCAATCGGATCTCCTATAAAATACCACATGAGCCCGATGACGGCACCCTGACGCGGCGTGTGTTCCCCGCCACAAAAGGGGACAACAGCCACAGGATTACATGGACTCCTGGACAGTACCCCGTACTTCCGAATGGCGAATGAGCTCTCAACAGCCACCGGCAACCATGCAACTTACTGCTGCCTTGCAGACTGCGCTTGGATGTGCAAAGGCTAGAGGTGCGTCCTCGATCAAAAAGCCGAGTGGTGAGGGGACACCACTTGTACCAAATTCCCAAGGAACTCTATGAAATTGAGCCGGCTTATCCTCTAAAAGGAGTCAGCCGCAGTAAAGTAAAGTAAAGTAACTTCATCGTACTCAAAATAAACAAGTCAGAACATATCGTAAATTTTAAAAGAATAATTTAACTTAATACATTGAATATATTTATTTTAGATCACAAAAATCATTACTACATGATGTAGTGCAATTTGGAAAATTCGCTTTTTTATCAGGTTATGTAATGATTATTTGCGTAAATCGTAATATATTAGTTTGTATAGGAGCTTGACGATATGCCAAATTCAAAATATATATTCCGATGCACATGTGTTTAGCACTTACAGGCTACTCATTATTAGCTGGCACCAATAGGCCCAAAACCTTATTTTTATTTTATCAAGGAATTTAGAGCGGATGGCCGTTGAGATCTATCATGCATATGTAAAATAATTGACCAAAATTGTTTTCAATTCTAGTCGATCATTTATTCTATGATGCCGATTTATGTGGAATTCTAAAAATTCAGAATCGCTTTTCAATCTGAATACTATATTGTTCAATAAATAATTAAATGATTTCGCAGGATTATTTAAAACTATCGTCTTGATGATGGTGGTGAAAAAACAGTTGTAAACCGCTAATGTCAAATTAATAATTAAAAACTACATCTGAATCCAGACAATTTTCCTGAATATTATCTCTACTATAACCAATGGAGAGCTTCTTCTGTTGAACGTTTTCACTTTTGAAACCAAAAACGATTATATGATTAGAAAAACTAAATGCTGATTTCAATTTTGATTTTTATCACGTTAATATGTTGTAAAAATAATTTACTGGATAGAGCTATATGCTCTTCCTATGTGTCTTTAAGATTTTTACAAATCAACGTTATTCCCACCAATGCTGGAAAGCTTTGGTTTGTCATTTTTTGTAGGTTAAACAGTTTAAGTTTTATATACCTGAGTTGTGTTGTATAGGGACTAATGCCTCTGATTAATAGTAACCAATTTAACACAGGACTTTTGTTCTTTGATAAAAATTTTATCTGGTATAATATTTACCAAATTTGGGCCTGGGTTATAATTATATTTCTATAACTTTTACGGGAGTTTCTGGACTTTATTTATTCTGTTGCTTCTAAATGTCCGCGAACATGAGAAATTTCCGGTTTCGCAACTAGTGTATCAGTCGTATTAGTAAAGTTCGTCTGATTTATCTGGATCCCTCTGTACTTGTTTAAAATCTGAAATGCTTCGTCAAAAATTTCATAATTCATAAATATATATGCTTTCTAACTGAAAACAATGATTTTTTGTAAGTATCCATTTGTTTCCATCTCTGCCATTTTTACCTTACGAAATCGATTACTATGTAGTCTATGTACAGATAAATACTTGAAACATTTAAAATTTCGTAAGCCTAACCATTTTTGGTATTAATGGAAAATAAATGATGTATTTCTCATTTTCAAAATGTCAAGGAGGAATCTTGTCTCAGGACGTAGTTGATCAAGCCGAGTCCATTATGGCATGTCATTGCACCCTGAATAGATATGATAAATAATAATTTGAAGGAAACCTCTGTAAATATGGAAATAATAATGATTAACTATGGAGTGGTTCTAGCCTAGGTGCATATAAATATTTGACAATGAACAGAAACGAGGCCTCATATTACTCTGCACAGTATTAAACCAAGATAAATTGTTATCGGTAATACTGCTTTTAGGTCAAAACCTTGCAATTTACTTTGTCAACAGAAAGCAGGGTCGTTACGAGGTGGGCGACTCTAGTAGAAATATGCAGCAAGAATGCGAAGTCTTATGTCAGTTTAGCGCTGATTTAAAGAATTGTAATCTATTGGACAATCGAAATGTAGGTATGGACAAAACGTTACTGGTTCAGTGCTTGTCAAACGAAAAACACGCATTGAATGATCGTTAGTTTAGGACTCGTTTCTAATATGACGTTGGTCGAATGTCTGTATATGTCATTTATCTTCAATTGAGTATGCTGAAGTTGTGTTTGCGTATAAAAATACAATTATATATGTTATTTACACCCAGCCTTCAAGGCTGGTTGAATTTTTTGTTTCGCTTGATATAGCTGAGGTCGGAAAATGTTTCTGTGACTATTTTTATTCTCATATTTACGTATGTTATTCAGGAGATGGTTGCTCTCTGTTCTGAACGCAAGTTATTCTTCCACAAGTGCTGCAATAGTTTAATTAATTGATTTGATCACAATCATTTTGCCATTGGAATCAGTATAAAATTTTCTCAAGTTGACCATTTATATCACGCTCGAATTTGCAAAGATTAAAAAATTAATAAAAATGTGAAGCAAAATTACATAGAAGCATAGACTTCTGCAGGTCATTTATAATTACACTTGATAGCGTACCTTAATGCATCTTTATTGCTAGGAAAGGTCTGTTTGAGCAAGCGTCAGCCTGTTGCACGGTTATCAATCTTGAGTGCCTATTTATAATTTTACAAACTCCCTAAATCTTCGTCACTCAGAAATTGCTGCAAAGCTAGGCGAAGTTTGCACCAAGACTAGTAAATTTTGCAATATGCTTGTTACATCAATCGCAGAAAATAAGGATCAACACTGGCTTAATATAGTTAATAATTAGAAACGCGTCCATTTTCAACAAAGTAGCTCGTCAGAAACTTCGAACCTCTTCAATCGGTTATAAATTAAAAAAACAGCGTAGTTTGTGAAGTTGTGACAATATGTCTTTATACGAGATCAATATTGAAGTTCCTTATATTGATGAAGTTGCAGTTTTAGTGTCACGAGGAAATGAATAATTAAGGTTCACAAGATGCTGAACTTGTCGTACGAGAGCCGTTATGATGCCTATCAGCCAAAGAGCTACTATACCAATATACTTCTATACCGAATCTAAGTTAATAAATTTTATTATCCTCTGAAAATTGTGTTATGTACGTCAATAACGTGTCAAGGAATCTTATACGAGGCTTCGGCTGATAATGAGATACATGCGTCTTATTCCTGCACTCTGCCTCATGGTCGCTTTCAACTTGATGGCGCGCAAGATGATGGACTATGCTTGATAGTGAAATCTAAGTCAAAATTATCTGCCTGATTAAGACTTTTTGCATGTTTCTGTATTGGTCGTGGCCTTGTTGAACCCTGTTCAACTGGCTTCGGTGTTATTGCCGTTACTCTGTTCGTCGATGTCTTATATGCAGTATTTGTGAAGGTCTTGATTCAGGAATGTGGATTAGTGGTGACTTTTATCCGCTTTCTGACCTCAGATACGCTGAAGAAACTTTTTCATGGGGAAAAAGGATACTAGTTGACAAACATTCACCGTACTTAGGAAACAAATTGAAAGATTTTTACAACCAATGCATTCACAAATTGTGATTTTACGCTCTCAGCAGGCCATCTGCAGCATCGAAATTAACTAACCGATTGATTCTAACTGATCGCTTGCCGATTTACCTTTTTCGTTGACTTGTTTAGGAATACCGATTTCGTCGGGGAAGTTATTGTCTATGAAAGCCATTTATACATTATGCTCGTTAGACTGTCGAGACAAATACTGTAGATGGCCTGTTGCCACTATTAAAGTATTAGAACAGTTGCTGGCACTGCATCGCTAAATCATTTAAAAACACTTGAACGGGAGAAAATATGCAGGAATATTGTTGAAGATGTAGTTTTATGAATATTTTTTCTCATGTAACTGGTCGGGAAATATTTCTCATTTGTGTTGAATTCCATTGTTTACTATGTTGCTCGAATTATTTGGTTTTTATATTGAGTAACATATTAAATTACTATAATTTTTTTAATTTCACCTGGTCTGATGCTTCATTGTCAAATGAAATACTTTATGGAAGATATTGTTTTGCTTTAAAGCGATTTACTCTACATATAGTTATATCAAACTACTTGTACTTTAAATCGAATAAAGTATCTATTAAAAAGAAATAGAATTTATTAATCTTTAGCTGCCACGCCAGGTATCTTAGCTGCTACCGGATTTCGTAGCGGTGCAGCGGGCAGTGCTACACCGACGCCTTTGCGGCGTGATATGCTCAACATTAATCAGGCCTATACTGACAACATGGATTCAGATTCCGGCATGACTCCTGGTTCATCGATCCGTCAGCAAAAGCGACGTGGCACTGATATGGACGACGATTATGAAGATGATGGGTATAATGACATAGATAGTATGATGAGTGCCTCACCAATGCCTCGTCAAGATTCTATTATTGGTGGGAGTTCGTTAAATGGGCGTGGCGGTGTGGTACCACCACATCAACTTCAAGCAATAAGAGCTGCACAATTGCGAAATAGACTAGCTGGACTTCCGGTACCAAAGAACAATTTCGATATTTATGTACCTGAAGATGATGATGTGCTACTACAGATGGATGAGCAAATTCCAAATGTGGACGGAAAAATGTCAATTAATAGGTCAGTAAACTGCATGGTTAGGATATATTTATCTCTTTTTATCCCAGTGGGCCTCCTGAGAACGGCCATTTTTAAGTTCGTATAAAACGAAAAAAGGTATGCAATACGAGGTTTCGTTGGTTTAAAGGATTATTTGTGAAATCGGATGAAATTGGCCTAGTTCGTATTATTTTCTGCCGTGATTATACTGAACATTGCCAATGAGTATCCAATGAGGACATAACCGGTTTAGTTGAATTGCTTTTGTAACCTTGTGCAATGTGTAGTTATATATATATATATATATATATATATATATATATATATATATATATATATATATATATATATATATATAATAAAAAAGTGGATAAAGGCCATTTATTTCGTGAATACTAATCATCGATATACAATCATACATTTTTATACATTTTGGGTTTTCAATTGATTATGCTAGTGGTAACAAATCTGACTCGTTTTTACTTAAGTTTCTTGTTTTGGCTGGCTAGTACGTGCGCAAATTTATATTTTCCACATGGTAACAGCGCCAGTGTGGATTGCAGTGTTAAACGCTCATATTGTTTAAAAACTTCTGTCACCGTATGCGCCTCTGTTATTTCCACTTCAGTTTGTTGCCAATCCAAATGTATGTTTTTTGATTCTAGTCGAAGGCCTGTTTGTTCTTGACTGGATACTAGTAGATTATTATAATCAAGGTTGCGGTCTTGATATAAACACCTGACCCATTAATTACTTACATATGTCAGTATAAACTAAGAATTGTATAGTTTAGTAGACCGGTTTATTGGGAACTCATCATGTACTGGCCAGAATTTGCCGCGGACAGGACTCGAACCTGGGCACGTATGCTTCGGAATATGGTGCTCTAACCACTGAGCCATGCTGCCTCACACTACACTGCACACAATTTTCAGTTAAATACTAACTAATGTAACTTGGTTAGACTATTTTTCCATTAGGTGGAGCTCGGATGGCATCCATTTAGACCCAAAGTTCCAACTAACCATCCCCAATCTGTCATTAATGAATAGACACCATACTACATGGGGAAGTGGTATTGAAATGAACATTTATTTAATTAAACGAACATTGGTTGCGCGGGTGGTGATAACAATTATTATAATCAAGGTTGCAGTCTTGATATAAACACCTGACCCATTAATTACTTACATATGTCAGTATAAACTAAGAATTGTATAGTGTAGAAAAGGCAATTCATCCAGTAGAACGGTTTCGTTCTTATTGGGAACTCATTATGTACTGGCCAGAATTTGCAGAGAATTTTGCAGAGAAACTTGGCTGGTTTATGTTGTGGAGCGTTGATCATTGCTCCCGCGATGCGGCCCATTATGTCAATGATCAACGCTCCACAACATAAACCAGCCAAGTTTCTCTGCAAACTTTTTGAACCAATACGGAGCATCATAAACGCTAACACTATCAAGGACTCCTTCGAACTAGCAAATGAATTGAAGGGGAAAAACATCCTACAGAATAAAATGGTCTCGCTTGACGTCTCATCCTTATTTACAAACACACCACTGGATAAGACAACGGAGATCTTGTGTGACCTCATCAAAAATGAGTTTTTTGATTTCCCTATAGACACCAATGAAATCAAAGACCTCATATTAGCATGTACTAAAAACGTGCAATTTACATTCGAAGGGATATGCTACCGCCAGATCAATGATGTAGCTATGGAAAGTTGCATCGCACCCCTCCTGGCAGATGTGTACTTGCTTCATCTGAAAAAACGAACCTAAAAGTATAATTGACCAGTGCGCACTCTACAAAAGGTATGTAGATGATATCTTGTTGTTCATCTCCGAAGCAGCAGACCCTTCCGAAATCCTCAAACAAGCAAATGGAGCCGATCCAGACATCAAATTCACTCTCGAGGTAGAGAAAGACGACAGTTTTCCCTTCCTTGACATCAAACTCACTCGAGAAGAAAACGGGGACTTGACACTGGCCATATATAGAAATCCACTTTCACCGGACAATAAATTCACTACAACAGTAGTGTGCCAAAATCCCACAAAAGAAACTTCGTAAACTACCTAGCAAACAGAATCAGGAAGATCTGCTCTGAACACAAGATTGCGGAAGAACTGGGCTACCTCAGGATAATTTTGCTAATGAACAACTACCCAGAGCGTTTCATTGATGTCAAAATCAGACCACGGCAGATTCGTACTAGAGAGGATACCGTCAAGCAGGTTTTCCTAAACTTACCATTTAGAGGCGACGTACCAGCCTCAATAATTGCACGGCGGCTGAATAGAATAACTAAGGACAACTTTCCCAGTGTTAAAGCTAATATGACATTTAGTACACAGAGAATCATGAGGTTGGATGCCAAAGATCAATTGCCAATTCTCTCCAAATCATTCATAGTCTACAAATTCTCATGTATGTGCGGTAGCACATATATCGGACGTACGAAGAAGCAATTGATAAGCAGAATCCAGCAACATTTGCCACAGAAATTGATTAACAAAGGCTTGGCACCGTAAGGAAAATCAGCTTTTTCCGATCATATATTTGCAACGGGGCACCCTGTCAATTCGACCAATTTCACAATTCTACATAAAGCAAAATAAGAATAATTAATATTTATTTTTGAAGCCCTTTATATAAGACAACAAGAACCTGACCATAATATTCAAAAGTTTCATCAACATGATATTCTAATCGACTGACCAGGAATAACAAAATTCGACAACAATCTACTAGTATTCAGTCAAGAACAAACAGGCCCTCGACTAGAATCAACAAGCATACAATCGGATTGGCAACAAACTGAAGTGGAAATAACAGAGGCGCATATGGTAACAGAAGTCTCCAAACAATATGAGAGTTTAACACTGCAATCCACACTGGCGCTGTTACCATGTGGAAAATATAAATTTGCGCAATAAGGTGAAACGATCATCTACATTGGGAAGAATAGCACTCGTACATGTAACAGAGAAAAATGCGCACAAATGGTTAATTCTCAAGCTATCAAAACAATAATGACCAGATCTCAGACATCACTTTACATTCAAACACGCATGGACACAAACAGAATCGCATACACACTTACCAACCAGCCAAAACAAGAAACAGAAGTAAAAACGAGTCAGATTTGTTACCACTAGCATAATTAATTGAAAACCCAAAATGTATTAATATGTACGATTGTATAAGCGATGATTAGTATTCACGAAATAAATGGCTTTTATCCACTTTGTTATTAATGTGTCCTTTCTTCCTAATGAGAAATATACTGTGTAATATTAAAATGCATGGACATTATATATATATATAATATATATGTATATATATATATATATAATTTTGTTATTTTTTATTATCCATAAGTAATTGTTTTTCTGATGAGTTAGCATCAAGAAAAATTTTACTTTTATTTTGTAATTTTTCCTTCCTTGCGAGGTAAGCTTCATTATATCTTTGTAAAGATTACATTAATATATGGTAAATAGAGCTTATAGGAAAATATACATGTAGAAGCTATATATCAATTAGACCTGTGATACCTATTGACACTTTAGTCTAAATGGGTGGATTATCGTATACGAAAGTTATTCTAACGGACCCAGGAGTTTTGTCTTTGTTGTATATTCATCGGAAAATGACAGAATGTCGCTCAAAACTAACTATATAATTGATCAACTTTTCTGGGATGAATTAAAGAGGAAGTCTCATATATTTGTGTATTCTTTTATAAAATTGTTCATATTGTTATATATAAAATACAGATTATATTATTTTGCATTTCGACACTAAGTAAAACTTTATCGCATTATCTATATATACACTGCTCCCAATATTACTAATAAAATAATAACGACAACTGCTACTACTATTAATACAAATAATGAATTATACTGATGTTTAACTACCGCATAACCATGAAATTTATAGTTTCAGTAAGGGTCTAGGGCTATGTCAGTCTAATCTCTTTTTATTCATTTTAGAATCATCAATATAGCCAATGATGTTATATATATATATATGTATATGTATATATATATATATATATATATATATATATATATATAAGTAATTTTTTCATTGTACCCTTCCGGTGTGCAAAAACAAAAAGAAATTTTATCAGATATATGAAACATTTCTTTCGCATTGTCTTCTCAAATATCTAATAATGAACATATCTTTATATATAAATTAGAAAGCAAAACAAGATAGAAATATGTGAACATAGAGAGAGTGTGAAAAACGGAAACCAATCAAATTGCGTGCGTCACCTCCAGTTCAAGCTCAATGCTTGTACGTGTTGTGAAGTCTGATCAACTAGTGTAGCCTTGAACCAATTTTTATAATCAATACTGGTAGGTATTGGCATTGCGCTTTAACTGAATGTGACGCACGCAATTTGATTGGTTTCCGTTTTTCACACTCTCTCTATGTTCACATATTTCTATCTTGTTTTGCTTTCCAATTTATACATAAAGATATGTTCATTAGTAGATATTTGAGAAGACAATGTTTCTTATATCTGATAAAATTTCTTTTTTTTGCACACAGGAAGGGTACAACGAATTTTATTAAAGCTCGCATTTCAAAATAATATATATACATAACAAAGTGGAAAATAGCCATTTATTTCGAGATTAATAAACTTAGCTTTACAATATTTCATTTATATAGAACCTGGGTTTTCATTTGATTATTCGGGTAGTAACTATTCTGACTCTGTTTTACTTCTATTTCGTGTTTGGGCTGATTAGTAAGTGTGTATGCGTATATGTCTGTGTGTCTATTTGCATGTCTTCCTCGCTGTATTGAAATGTGATGTCTGTGATCTGGTCATCCTTGTATTGATGGATTAAGAGCTAACCAACTATTCGCATTGTTGGTTGTTACGTATTCGAATGTTATTTTTCCGATTGTTGTCTTCCGTTTCGTCTTGTTATTCAAGTTTGTTCTGTTAACTTGGTAACAGCGCAGGATGTGCCGATTCCAGTGTTGAATGCTCATATTGTTTTGCAATTTCTGTCGCCGTGTGTACATTTTCCCACAATTATGGGTTATTTAAATTAATGTTTACATTAAAATAACTTGCTTCTATATTTTACGTTTATTGGTCGAAATGCACAAAATAAATCTAGATTGTTCGTAGCTACTTAAATGAAGAGCATTGCTTTTTCTCTGCTTACGGTAGATAAATTCTTGGTCGTTTTAGATTACTGATGAATACTCAATTCATATTTATAAACAATTTTGTTGTTATGACCGGTGTACCCTGTTGCGTCACACAGGCATCAGTAGAAATAATCATTTATATCGGTATATCGACATCCTATACAATGTGAAGGAAAGCTTGCCGGTCGTATACGTCAACTTTCGACAGCTAAAGATAAATGACTATTAGTGCCTCGAAGTCATATCTTTCGCATATCTTATTCTAGTAAGCCTTGTGTGGCAAATCATTTAAAATTGGGTAAATTTTCCACCGCTAATTCGGCCAAAGCCGTTTTATTTTAGAATTTATATACGTTCGAGATAATTTACAATGAACAGAATTTTTTTTAGTTGTCATGTTTATCCGAAGTCTAACATATAAAATGGCCATCACCTACACTGTTCGCAACTTTTTCTACTTTTAAATTTCTGTACTATTAAAAAAATTTGAATTTTGAATAAAATCTATTTCGGATATTTTTAAAACTGCTGCTCAAAACTGTTAGAATAATCAGCTTTGCCCGGCCTGTGAATTCATTAGATTTTTATTTTTAAGAAGTTCTATCTTCTTACTATTCAGTAGCCTGTTCTATCTCCTAAAATTTGGATGCAGATTATTGTGGGAATCGACAGATGAAAGTTCAATCGAAATCAAAGTTGTTTACAAATTATGTGAAGGTAAATGTAGAATGCAATCTCTATTTTATGCGTTTCATTGCATCTTCACATGCATATTGCGAGTGAATATGCGCTGTTGTAATATTGTTTGCTAATATATTTTTGAAGGAAACTATTTCGTTTTTGTCAGTATGCCTGGGAGAATTTACAAAATTATAAACTAAGTGAAGTTTAGTGGGAGTGATTTCTCGTTCTTCCTTTAGTTCATTTTCAATGGCAAACTGTACAAGCAAATATAGGGTCTATGTTTGTTGAAACGAAAGAACTCTGAAATATTACATGATTTTGAAAATTTCTCTCATTCGCTTCCTTAGTAATCGGCTAGTCCGGTCTGCATAACACACTAAGCAGCTATGATATTTGTATAATTAAGCAATTTTCCCTGTTCGATTGCAGGGAGCTTATCCTTTATATTTAACTTTAGCAGGCGCCTCGTATTAGAAAGAAACATAAACTTTGTATTAGGTATCCGAAACAAATGGAATGCTTCAAATTTTTAACATGGACCATCAAGTTGGATTAGTTGCGAGTGCGAGAACTAAACAGTGGCAGTCTAAAATGGAAAATATACCGGAAACAGTCAACAACAGGACAGTATATCCATTACCACAGCACTGTCCCAATTTTGCCAACGAGAAATTTTATATACAATTTATCCGACAGAATAAAGAAAATCCGTTCTGAAGAATTTCTATGCCAAGAACAGGCTGGGCTCAAACAAATTTATTAGTGAACGGGTACCTCGAAAATTTTCTTGAAGCAATCTTGGAGCATAAATATCGCAAAAAGAAGCAATGCATCCGTACCCTACCCAAAGACAGTATATTTTAGTATACTTTTTAAAAGGGGTTTACCGTTCTAAATATTTACTCGAATTAAAAAAGCCATTAGGTATTGAATGATTTTTATCTTGCGACCGTTTTATATTCTTGGTCTGTGATAGTCGAATAACTTCTTGACAGATATCATTAGGCGGCATGAAGGACGACACAAACGTAGAACTAATGGCGCACTGTAAAGTTCCATTTTCCATAAGAAAACACAAAAACCCTAATATATGCATTTCTACAACTACTGTCGTTTGAAATGGAATGAAGGTTTAGTTAAGATGTTGTAAAGTTTGCCTTTGCATATTTGTTCGCCTAACAGATTGAAGAATTATTCATATTCATAAATAATTTACTTTTAAGCGAAAAGATCGTAATAATCGCGCTATGAAAATGAATTTCACTCTCAAATTTTTCATCAGCTGCAGTAATTGCCTGTTTATTATTTTAACTACGCTCTGTACATCATGTTGCATGTGATACTTGTCATTGTCAAGTGTGTATATTTTTTGACGTACTGATATTTTAACCTTGACATACAAGATTATTTGGTCTTTCTGCTAATTCCAGGCATTTTCATTATTAAATTCGACTGTTTGTTTTACGTATGTATGAAGTTAAATTGGACAGTTGCCGAGTTCTCACTTTGATTTTATTGTGTTCGTTTGTTACAAATAGTTTTATTTGAAATAATATCTTTTTGATGCACAGTAATAAATTATTGATTAATCAGTAGAAAGGAAAGCATTCTCATCGAATAAATGAAAGTAAGTTTACTTGTGAATATTTTTAGGTAGATTTTGCTAAATTATTTCGATTATGTATAATTTAACAATAACTTTAAAAAGTGTTATCTAAATAAGAATATTCGCATATTTTTCAAAAGAATTCTTTAGTTCTCTTAATTCGTTTATTATTCTTTTTTGATGATCTTTTGTATTTTTACAATGTTATTTACTTTTCATTCAGGCATAAATGCATAAAAGAAAATCTAGGTCGTTGGTGCAGTAAGATACGGAAGGGAATATGGGTATTGGAATCCGTTTATTGTCAGATTATCACAGATAAATATCCCTGGAATTTTTGCGGGGTGGCAGGTTCACATTTTGCAATGCCACGTTTTACGTATGCGGATTGTAGCTTCGCACTAACAGTTTCACAAAGATCCGATTGATCAATCTTTCCATGTATGACTCTGTTTCGTCTTCGATCACGTTGGGTGCGTATTCATCCCTTTCTTCCGATGGCTTCAATATCGTTCATACTAATCATACTAAACCTTGTTTACTGGCAACGTTTCGGATCTCCAATTCCCGATCCATCATCAGGCCAGTAGTCAAATATACACAGCAAAATACTCACAATAGCAGATTTAAGCAAATGTGGTAACCTAGATGCGAAACCGTTATATATATATCCGCATCTATCTGCAATTAGGAGACCAAGCCTTATATAATTGCAGCTATCTCAAATTGCCTGTGTAAATATTCTCATCTCATGTGCAGAATGTTGTGGGGAAGACAGAAAGTATGTAATTGTGTATGAGATATTGCGCACCTAGTAACATATCAGTTCAAATATGACAGCAAGTTACCTAGATGGAAAGAGAGTTAATGTCAGAGTGACGCTTAGGTCAATAATAAAGAAAGAAAGAAAGAAAGAGATAGTATGGACAAACTAATGCTCTTCAAAACAAATAGTAAGCACACTGCGTTGATAAAAAACTCATAGAAATAATTGCAAATGAATATATATATATATATATATATATATATATATATATATATATATATATATATATATATATATATGAAGGCAATTGCTAGCTGTTAACCACGAATATTTTTTATTATTACTATTATTACTATTACTATTATTATTATTCATTTATTACGTTAGGTTTGAATTGGATGTGTCCAAAGCGGTGTTAGAGCATAAAGAGGTGAAATGTAAGCCGTGTTGTGATCTGAAAGGCTTACGATCAGAATTATTATCCAATAAAGTAATATGCCTTAAGGCGGATAAAGGTGGTGCAACGGTACTAATGAACCAGTCAGATTATAAAGTGAAAGTGTATGAACAATTAAATAATTTCGAGGTTTATAATAAAATAAATAAAGATCCATCGGATAAGTTGCAAGGAGGGGTTAAGACTTTAATGAATAGAATGATTGATTCAGAGGAATTAGATCCTGGACTTGGTAATTCATTAATACAACGGGATACAGTCCCTCCGAGAGTTTATGGTATAGTATAGCTTCATAAACAGTGGAATCCACTTAGATTAATCGTAAATGTAATAAACTCACCAACTTATAGATTTTATAAATTTCTATGCAACAAAATTAAAAAATATACTAATTTTTTAGATTGTATTTTAAAGACCACATAATTTTCATTGACATTATTAGTAGAAAAAAATTGATGGAGAGTGATAGAATGGCTAGCCTGGATGTTGTATCGATGTATACTAATGTCCCGGTACAAGCAGCATTAGAAAGTGTGAAGCGTTTAATAGAGTTTCCAGAGATAATAGGTATTAAAATGCCGTTAAGTATTATGGAAATCTTAAATATTTGTATGTCCTCCACCTACTTTATGTTCAGAAATGAATTTTATAAGCAAGTCCCCTCTAGACATCAGGATTATATGCGCTATCTTCCAAAGATTAGAAGCACAAATATTTAGGCGAAACCATGCGCCCGATAAAGGTTCGTAGAGGGGAACACAAAACGGCCTGAAAATATGGACAAATTCAAAGATCAAATCTAGCTAAGCATTCGAAGGAAACTGGGCATGAAATAGACTGCGATGGATGCAATCGCATCGCGTTATGCAAACGCAACAGATTTACTAGACTAATTAGAGAGTCAATTGAAATTAAATCAGGGAAGCGTGCAATGATTGCAACACCGGTAGAAAAATCACTAAGCCCACTATTTAATTAAGCATTTTCTAGAGTCAGAAAACGGGAGGCAGATGAAACTGAATCAAGTGCGAACCTAAGTAAGAAGCCCCGCTTATAGAAAACTGATTATGAATGAACTAGACCGTCATTTATTCGTATATAATTATCTTTCTCAAAAAAATGTTTCAAGGGATGTTATACAGATGTATCAGTGGTTATGAGATGTAACATTATATATATTAATGATTAGAGTTATTTGACTCACTGTTGCTTATATTTATATATATGTTTTTATACATATTTATATGTATTTTATATATTTATATAAGGTGTGAATGGCATAATAAATGAAGAATGAGTGGTCTTATAGATAATATTCATGGTTCACAGCAAGCAATTGTCTTGTAAATTTAACTTAAAATGTGGGAGATAGATAGATAGGTCTATTCGTATAGATATTTTTTCTATATAATTATATATGCATTAACATATATGGTACATATACACGCATTAACCTGTTTATATATATTAACATATATGTATATGTTTATATATTTAAGGTGGTATAAATATAATAATAATAAATAAATAATTAGATTAAATTATTAAATAGGAATAATGTTACTTTAATTTGTATTATTTTCATAATTTTTCATGTTACTTCAGAAATATGGACGATCCTGACGATGAAAGTGGTGGACATTGGCGTGTTATTGCTGATCAAGCAGACGTTGAACGCAACGTTGAGGCTAAACAGCGTGCTATTGAGGTTGAGGCTTGGTCGCGTCGTAGTCAAACAATTCAACGCAATCTGCCTAGACCAACCCGTATCAATCATAGTGTAATGCGTCCAATTCCCAGTGGCGTATCTGCTGATGAAAATACTGAATTGACCGACCTCCAACGTGTTAGTTATTTATTTAAATAAAGTTTGTGAGGTGTACTAACTCGCGTAATAACAGTTTGATAGTTATGTGGTTATTTCTCACTTGGCATTTCCGTAGGTATGATCAGCTAAATATCATGTTCACAAAATAAAGTTATTTACAAGGAATATAAATTTTTTAAACATATTCAATTATATTACGATGTTTTTTTGGGCTTGGCAGTGCCAAAGGGAAAAAACATTATTTATCTCTTTAAAGCGTAGAATACTCTCCTTTCGGACCTATGATGGTTATCATAGGAAAAGTAGAGAGGAACGCGACTAGAGTAGATTTGTCACTTTCAAACCCTCAGTGGACTTATGGAGTTGTTCTAAGACAAATTTTATACATTATACAGAATGTTCATGGAGCACCAAAGCTCTCGTCACGTCTGAAACGCTCTCAATTTACGTTGTAAAGTTTATCAAAACAACAACAACAACAACGACGATGATGAGGATATGAACACCAGATACGACAACAACATAAAAACTATTTCAGTTATATATTCTTATTGAAATGTTTATTCGTTTGAATGTGTAAAGGAGACGAAAGACAATTTAAACGCAGAATAATTTCCTGTTTATTTAGACTACAATTGTGATATGTTCCTGTCAGAATTTTGGATTTAATTATAACTGAAGCACATTGTTTTCTTTTCATGCAGAAAAGAAGTCAAACAAAAATATTGGCTTAAATGCAATTGCCTATGTGATTACGTTTTCCATGCTTAATTAAGCGCCTTAATCTATACCAGCTTTTATTAACGCTTCTCGTTGACTTTTATTAGTTGCTGCTATTTTTCATTTGAAGGTTTTCTTTAAGTTCTTGCTGGTCTGTTTTTCTATTGCTTCTCTATTTGAACCTTATGATGGGACTGATTTTTAGGCTGAGGAATTGGTAAAGACGGAGATGCTTACTATGATTCACTTTGACAATTTATGCAACCCGCTTCCTGCTACGCTGTTTGGCTCGCTGCCTGGAGCTGGAACAACGGAACCTGTTGTACAGTCGGCAGGTGGGTTATTTATGTTCAACTATTTTTATTTAAAAATGATGTTACATCAAATTAAAAGGCAATTTTGTCGTGCGCTAGGGAATTATCTGGATGCCACTCGTAAACACTTCATTTAAGAAATAAAGTGACAAAAAATATGTCTGACATGTGCAATTAGGAATAAGCAGTAATTATTTTTGTTTCACTTGTAAGAGCACACACGTCCAGTTACTTATGCAATTGATTATCAGTCCTAAACAAATCGACATATAGGCATGGCGTACGCTTATCTAGTGAATCGTCAGTAGGTGTTATTGGATCACTGTAATAAAACGAAATTTACCACGAATTAATAATTTGAAAATTTTTGGTGAGAGTAGCTTCCAGAACAGGAAGCCGAAATATTTGAAGTAAAAATTGAAACTTTGTCTCGCAGACCAAGAGTCAGGTTAGTATTCGCTCTATTACTTGTTACAGTCCCGGCCCGAAGACTTGCGGACTCTAGCCAGCCGTACCAACAACGATTGCTGTATCCTTGTATGTACTTTTACCACACAGCTATCCAGTATCTTGTAGAGTGTGTTTTTCGACTTTACTATTGGTGATTGACTATACTAGAAAAGGAAAACTACAGGAAAACGACCAGTTGCAATTAGCAACGGACGAAATTTTCTTCATTTACCTTTTACGCATAGTCACGAAAGTTAATGGCAATAATGATTTAATATGGGATGAGCCATCGTGCAGGTTAAACCGAATCCGTTGTCTGTTAGGTGGCTAATTCAAAACAAGTTACTGCATATGCTTCCACATCGATTCTATTTGTTTTCGATTAATTACTTTATGTTTCTCCCTTGTGATTTTTGATGGACCTTAAATTAGGTCCCCAGAGTTGACTCTTCATGTAAATCTGTTGATTTGCCTGTCATCGCGCGCTCTTTGAAGACTATGCGATCCTATAACCTTCAGTTAAATGTCGATAAGTGCTAGATGAGCGTCTCTGTACCAAATGTCGAAGCGGGCAAATACCATGCTTACACATGTAGGAGTGGTGACTGGCGACACTACCTTTTCTTTACGAAAACCAATCACGCCAAAATGTACTTTGCAGTTTTTTCGGCAGCACAAATATAGTTTATCCTTTAGCTCTGTCCTCGTGAGATAATCAGCCTTTTAATTCCAGCGAAAAACACAAGCGCAGTATCCACATGGCTCGTGTCGTGTCCAGAATTGCTTTGAGCACTTCATAATGTCTTATTCTGGCCCAGTTAACGAGAAAATGCGATTCTTTTCCTGTCCCAATTTGAGAGTGATCCAGCCGGTGTTTTCGCGGTGACATAACTTGATTGAAACCTACGGATTATCGTTTAAATTATGCAAGTTTCTGCTTAGACAACTTGGTTCTTGTAGTCGCAAGCATGTGTGCGTCACCAATCAATCATTCTGATAGAGAGAAGAATTACCTTAAAAGGCTATCAGTTTTGGTTTAGAATTGAGTGGCTCGTGTATCCTAGAGATTGCCACTGATTTTAATGCTAAACGAGGTCAAGAATGTACAGGAAACGGAGCTGTAAGAGGCTGGAATCTGGCTTGAAATAGCTGTGGTAACGGCATAAGACTGTTTGATCTTGCCATAGATTTAACCTGGTTGTGTGGCATCTTACCACTGATATAGCGATGTTATTCCTTCAGACGAAATGTTGATATGACAGTCTATTCAGCTCTGGAGACAGATTATGCCTTTCCTCTGTTCACGTGTAGGTTACCAACAACGAATAACCAACGTTGACATCCGTGGACGTATTTCTAGATCGGCGAATGAGTGCTCCTCGTTAGACAAAAAATAAAGTTCCATGAATTACGTTGGCCCGATCACGTTTTGCGTATACTCTCAATTCTATTTCCAAGTAGAGCACTGTTCTCTAATCCAACGCCAGATTGGCGCAAGAATCAAGGCTTGTCGATTTTCACGTGACAGAAACAGTGAAAGTCAAGGAGCTAAACTGTGAATTATAGGATCCACTCGTCTACTAGGTTGAGGTTAACGTGTGCATTATAATTCTTGTAAACCTTGCGCGATATGACTTCGAGTCGAGTTCAGTGGCGACCATGTTGCAAATTTTAAGTAGAATCTTCGTAACTTTCTTTACTTAGTTGGGTATATTTAGCTACGAGGCTTGGTTGTCTTTATGACGTGATACAGTGAAAACCGCAACATAGCTGTTTTTCCGATGTTGCCTTGCCTTAAAGCTGATTTGGCCGTAATGTTGTTTAGAAGTTTAGTTCCTCACTTCTCTGTGTTTTACGATTGTCTATCGTCCGATTTCCCAGTGTGATCGATTTTCCAGCTAACGCCGCTTTGGTGTAACACGAAAGGAAAAAGCTTGTGATGTCGCTAAAAGAGATTAAATATTCTATAATTTAATTACGTGGGAAAGAACCATTTTTTTATAGATTGGGTCTTATTTGTTCATCATAGTTTTTGGTTAAAAATCATGCGCGATGTAGAATAAAATCGTGCTAAGTGGTGGTATTACTTTGTTTTTCTGGTCTGGTAATTGTTTTTATCGCTTTATATTCTATTCTAAAGGAGCTAACTGCGGGTGGGGTAGTTTCAAGACACGATACAGTGAAAACCGAAAGGCAGTTATCGTGGTGATGTCACCTTTCCTTGTAGTTTGCTTGCCTTAGTGTATTTACTGTTTAATAGTCTAAGCGCTCTATTTTTAAAATAATAATATTTATTATTATTATTGTATTGTTGTTGCCAATTTATCAGTGCTATCTTCAAATTTAGCTTATCCACAGTTTTCTTTCGTTGGTAGTAGATTTGCACTATCAGTTCCGCGAAGTTCAGATTGATTCCCATTTTTAAGTAAGTATTGAATTCGTCTTTGTGGTGACTGGCCGCTGATTCGTCCCCCAACTCTAAAGTCTTCCACATCATTCGCACAACTTACTGGAAATGATAAAGGATCTAGTCTTAATTGACTCGGAACCTTTTGGTACCTTATTTCCAGTACCTACATCCGGATTCTAATAAAACACAGTACACAGTAGCAAATGTTTTTATCGTGTAATTGTATTTAATTTTTATAAGTGTTATTATTATTATCAGAGGTATTATTATTATTATTTTTATTATTATTATTATTATTATTAATATATTTTGTCATTGTCAAGTGGAATAGATTCATTAATTCTTCATTGTTAATTCATGGCTTCTGGTGAAGTTGGTGAACTATGATGCTGAGTAAAGTTGATTTTTTTCTGCATATTTGTGCCATAGTGGCCGTGGAATTTTTGTGCTCCAGTCAATTCTGTTTAGTGTTCATCATTTGCCATTTTAAAATGCACCGACTCTAGGAAGCGTAAAAAGGTAGTTAACTGGCAACACTGCTTAATTACTACCAGAGCATAATTGTCGCGTACAAGCTCAAAGGGATCTTTTGTTTTTATTTTTGATCGTCGAGCGGTGTAGTAAAAACGACTTCATATTCCCACTGTATGTGTAACACTTATCTCTGTTATGTATGCTTTCATACTACACCATATGCACAATGCATCCTTTCGTGCAATGCTGTTATACCTTAATTAGACTGGTATTTAATGTTGGAGATTTTAAACGCGTATAGGCATTCCATCACATATAGGTGAGAAGTATAGCACATATAGGCTATCAATAATGAATAATCAACGTTAAAATCGGTAGCTTTATTTTTGGGTCCATCATAATGTTTATTATTGTGTGCTAAAAAATTTACCTTAAATTATTTTGAATGTCATTAAATGACAAAATCTAGTAAGCGTTTTACATGAAATTCGTTAACATTGCAAAAACTATATATATATATATATATAGCTTAAACGTAGACATAAAAAGGCGAATTATTTTTCATTGTTGTAGTTTTGTTTTTATTACCAAGGAATAAATTAAGCAGTATTTTCTACTAGTATTTTGTTTCTATTTACATAGGCTTCGTAACATTTTGACTTAATGTCTTAATTTTATTTCTTGGAAAACTTCAAATAAAATGGCCTTCTATTGTTGTTTAAGCGTTTAAAGCTTCTTTTTTTAATTTTTAACAATCTTTTCTTTATACCTTATTTAAATCACTCCTATTTCAATTCAAACGTAAATAAATGATTCTTTCAATCAAGTTTGCGAGCTTGCAGTAAACAACAATCCCATTGTATTTAACCAGTCGTCGAACAACATAACAAAACTACCGCCAGCCGCAACGCACTGAAGCGTTTCGACCTTCCTTGATCATCATCAGAGTACGACGGCAAACTGACTATCGAGGATCAAACCGCATTGAATATATATGGTAATCAAATGTAGATATGCGGCTCTTACCTCTAGCAGTCTCGCATACATTGAACTTGACTGGAAATGTCGGCTGCACAATTTCTATGCATTTCAAGTCAACCACCACCCGCGCAATCAATTATTGTTTTTATTGTATTGCCTATATATGTATATGTGGCGAAAGCTGGAAACAGTTAATGTTCGTGACTGCATAGAATTTGTGCAGCCGACATTTGCAGTCAAGTTCAATGTATGCAAGACTGCTAGAGGTGAGAGCCGCATATCTAAATTTGATTTCCATATATATTCAATGCGTTTTGATCCTCGATAGTCAGTTTGCCGTCGTACTCTGTTGATGATCAAGGAAGGTCGAAACGCGTCAGTGCGTTGCGGCTGGCGGTAGTTTTGTTATGTTGTTCGACGACTGGTTAAATACAATGGGATTGGTGATTACTTCAAGCTCGCAAACTTGATTTAAAGAATTGTTACCACCACCCGCGCAAACAATTATTGTTGAATTGTAGATAAATGATATTGTATTTGAATTGTACAAATTCTGAGAGCATTTGCTAAAAGGAATTTATTTATTATGACTACCGTAGGTCCAGTCGTACTAGCTGCATAATCTTCAATGTCATATGTTTAAAGAGTTATCGATTATCCATACGTTGTACATAATTCATAATTCTTCAGATATATTTTCCCATGGCTGATCCCATTTCTTTTGGTAGCGTGTACCAACTTCAGTAAAATAAAATATGAGGCAATTGGCGACTATGATATTGACAACCGGTGAGCCATAGCGAGTCGTGCAGCTGGACAATCTTTATCGTCGCTGATACGTATATTTATATATTATCAATATTTTATAATGAAGTTATGATGCTCCAATAATTTAAATTAAAAAAAAAAAATATATATATATATATAATTGTGTGTGTGTGTGTGTGTAACAGTGGTAAGCCCTGTTAATTTGGAACTGGCCATAATATTGATTTCATTTATTTATTAATCTTTCATCTGCTTCTATTATCGTTGTCAAATAATAAGAGGTTGCTTGATAATACAACACTTCTTTTATAAAATTATTATCAATAATTCATAATTATTTTATAATGCCTTTATTGTCTGCAGAAGTAAATATGACAAGGTGTGACGATAAAATAATTAATGTTTAGCTAGCGTCTACGGAGAAAATATTACCAAAATACCGCGCGCGCGTGTGTGTGTTGGATTACTGTCATGCGCTTTATTTCAACGTGCAAAATTATTGGTATATTTATTTGTCTGTGTAATTGGCCAACACCTTTTACGTACGATCTAATTATCCACACTTATAAACCCTAGCACTATTCAGAAAACCCGCGCGCGTGTGTGCGTGAGTGGAGTGACTAAAACAAGCCAAAGACTGTTAGATATTATTTGTGCCGGAGAACTAATATACATGCAATTATGTATTTGCTTAAATCTGCTATTGTGAGTATTCTGCTGTGTGTAGTAGCCTGATGATGGAACCGGAAACTAGGTTCCGAAATGTCGCCAGTCGACGAAAATTAGATCGTACTTCATTTCCAGTGGTTAGTATGAACAATGTTGAAGCCTTCAAAAGAAAGGGACGAATCCGCACCCAGCCAAAACGAAGACCAGATCGATGCGTACTTGGAAATGGGAATCAATCGGATCTTTGCGAAACTGATTGTGAAAAGCAATTACCCGCGAATGAAACTCGCCGAGATTCAACGATTTATCCTTCTGGTCATATTTGAACTAATTTATTAATAGGTTCGCAACACCCAATACATAAAATTTCCACGACTAATCAAAAATTAAAAATATTTTTAACTAAACAAAATATTCATTAATAGCCTTATCTGTTGCATTAAACTTAGAGTTCTATAAATGTTTTACTAAATTGCCACTAAAACAACCAATACAATAATATGCGTAATAAATTGCCATACTACATCACCTGTCGCCAAAATCATAAATTACTGCATCCCGTAGAGGAAACCTTGCCACCGAGTTTAGCAAGAACGCGTAGGTGACAGTCCTTGCATATTGCATAACTAGCGGTATTACCTCAAACCATCTTGTATGACGATCAATCATAGTAATGCATCACCGGATGTCAGGCACTTCAGCTGAATAAATTATGCAAACGTGGATAAATCTGAAATTATTGTTAGGAAGTTCGAACCGGCTAAATTGTGAACGTGTATGACGAATAAAATTATTGAGTTAGCATGGGCAACAAGCTTTAACTCATTGGGTAATATCTCGTCTGATGGTCGTCCAAAAGAAACGTTCTTTTAACAGTATTCTAGTACCGTTCACACCAGTATGACTCAGATTATGGTATTCATCGAATACAGACAGATTAGTGGGAGCTAAATCTTGCTGACCCACTTTCCTTCAGTGTTATATGCGATGACTTCTACATCACCTTGTTTGAAATTTTTAAATCGGTCTGTGTATATTCGTCGCCACGATGCGAGTTCTTTGTCTGTTTCTTGCTTGGTCTGAATGACGTGTCATAGTGAAGAATGTGGCTTTATGATGGTCTATTGAATTTATTTCAATGAGAGATACAAATAGGCTACAACTTTCTATTTGCCTTTCACATAAATGAGGGTGAAATTAAACCGACTAAGGCCGATCAACTGCCGAGTTTCTCTGCGCATAATTTTGAGTATCTTTTTATTGAGCTTTCACTAGCTATTTATTGTTTGTCTTCACTTTGATGGGATGAAACAGGAGATACCGTACAAAGTGGGGGCAAGAGTTGTGTAATCTCTCTCCATTCACCATATTATCTTTTCTGAGTCTTTCACTTTTCTATAATAAAATGCAGTCGGACGCAGTTCACTTTCGATTTCTTGTTTTAGTGCTGCACATAGGGCTACGTCAGATGCGTCAGTCAACAATTCCAACGGTACATTCGTCTGAACAGCATGCACTGTAGTGTGGTGTGTTAACATACCTTTAATAGGTTCAAATATTAGCTGATCGGCTGCATCTCAACGCAGACGTGAGTAAGACCTTTGCGATTTCAGCCACTCGAGATGTCTTGTTAGCCTTGTAAGCCTTGTTTGTGGTTGCGATATCACAAGTGTTAGGACCTATAGTAGTTACAAATGTCAAAAATGATATTTCTATTAGATTTCTGTGTCGGAAAAGTTTTGGTTGCTTAAACTAGGGTACTTGTAACACCATGTCTGACTGGGTGTTCTAGGAACTGCACTTGTTTTTCTTCCAAGACACATTTTCCCATTTTCAGGGCTAGAACAAACATCAATATATGCGAGCGTCTCTTTAATATCTGTTAAATCATCAGAGGCTATGCTTACATCGTCAAAGTAAGAATGAGTGCACGGCAGTTTCTTTATTTCAATTAACACGAACCTCTGGTTTGTCTGTGACGCTTAAGTTCGGCAAATTCATCGTTGATATTCTTGGCGTTGTTTATGGGATGTCAATTAGGAATCGTGACTCGGTTAGGGCACGGTAATCACCACATCTCCAGTTACCAATTTGTTGTTTGGCTTGCATGCTTATCGGTAATGCCGATGGACTCAAATTTCGACAAATAATACCGTCTTCAAACATTGATCGATATTTGCTCTGGCTCTCTATATTTTTTTCTGATCCTAAGGTCGGGATCTTGCAAAGACTAATAAGCCTTGAATTGTTAAATGATACCGCGTTGTAAATCTAGTTCTACTAATGCAGTCTGATATTTTAATGTTCATTATCTCTTAAAACCTATGGACGATTTCGCGTATTCGTGGTTGATCGGACTCCAACGTGACATTGCACTTAAGTAAAAAGCGACACGATCAAAACTGTCAGTAAAGGTACGTAAAATTATATTCATGGCCGGATTTGGCAAGATACCCGTAGCTATATCAATTTTCTTTCATTTTTCGCCAGCAAATCCATGTTAACTATACGATATGGCACATCCATGATGACAAACTTCCTTTGAAATACACGAAATAGGCCTAGAGATACCCAGAGATTTTCCAAGATATGTTTTGATTGACTGGCCATTGTTTATGTGACGTAGCAGTGAATTTGTATCTTCATCCATTCAACGACCATGAAAGTATCGTCAACGTAGCGCAAATAAGAATGAGCTCCATTGATAAATGGTTTTAATTCAGTTGTTTCTAAATGATGCATGTATATGTCTGCCAATACTGTTCCAAGAGGACTATCCATACATATTCCGACAATTTGTATGTAAATGACTCCTTGGAATACGAATTTTACGTTGGATGTACATTATAAAGGTAGTTCTCTTATGTCGTCCACTTCTATCATTGTTTCCGCTCCTGATGATCGTAGATATTCACACAGGATATTTATGGTTTTATTTATTGGAATGCTAGTAAAGACGGATTTTATATCGGGGGACAGCATTTTCCTCTCTTTTAAATTCAAGTCGCGATTTTTTTCCACAAATTGAAAGCTATCCTGTACCACGTGCTCCATTCTTCCTTTAATGATAGGTTTTATAATCCGGCATAATAATCTGGTTGCCCCGTGCTGCGGAGAATTAACCATAGATAAAATGGGTCTGAAAGGCGGAAGTCTCTCATTGGTGATCATTTTGTGAACCTTGGGCAATCGATATAATATCGGTTTCGTTGAACCTACGGACTTTGCATGTTTACATTCTGTAATAAAAGAATTTTTGTGCTCTATGTCGATTTCTTGTTTAGATTCCACATTTGAAATAATTCTGTTTAGAAGCTTCGTTATAGAATTTTCTAATTTTGCTGTAGTGTCACGTTGTACCTCTTCGCATTTATATTTTGTTTTGTCGTTCAGAATTTATAACATAGCCTGACTATAGTCCGTAAAGTTCATTAACTTTACGCCTGTCCCTTTGTCTGGCTTTATGAGTCTGATTTGTTTGTTTCGTTGTAGCTCATTTAGTTCCTCTAGATGCCTTTTGGTGACCAGTTTATTCACTTTGAATGTGCGCATATATTGGACATATGCACTTCGGAGGTCCGATTTAAAGAGCGAGATATCGTAGTTTTCCGTTGATTTGTGATTTGTAGCATCTTCAAAAAAGCATTCCATTGATGACTGCATATACATTTCTTCACGTTCGCTTATTCTAGTTCTTGTTATGCAGTATTTCGGCCCAAGAGAAAGAAATTCATTTTGATGTTTCGTTTGTTTGATGTCAGTGTAATTAAAAAATATCTTTACTTGGATTCTCAGGAAACTTGTTGACCTTAGAACATTGCACTGCATTCCGCGCTAGTTGGATGAACGAATATATTAACGAATCCAGAATAATGGCTGTAGATACTGGTAGAAATAAGATTTATTAATAAATGTTATTCCATGGAATAAGCGTTGTGCTTCCATATTTTAAAAAATCGTGAAACTTGTAACGACATATATATATATATATATATATATATATATATATATATATATATATATATATATAGGTCCTCGTTAAGGTCACTTTATATAGACCTTTAGGAACATCCTTAATTAAACATGTACAGAACTATATTTTCAGTGTAATTTTAAAGATTGTTCGTGTTTAGAAGGCCATGTTAGTAATAGTCTTCATTTAAAAAAATTGTCTTTTCCATATAACAGTCTTTTTCTGTTAAACTGCACTTGATTATTTTGTAAAACTATCCTAGGGCTGCTAATGTCTTTTTAATTTGTGGTGAAACTAAGTAGATATTACATTATTTTCATGGTATATTATGATTGAAAACCTTGTGCTTCTTAATTTATTTCAATTTTTCTCGTATTCTGAAGCCGGAAATGAAGCTGGATCCACTCTGGCTCAGCGGAAAGCGTTGCTTGCTGCGAAGGCCACTCATGAGAATCACTTGAAAGAGAATTCCTATGAGGAATTTACGCTAGCAGAAATCGACGAAGTAAATCATTTGCTACTATTTTTAAGCTATTGTTATGTGATGCCTTGTTATTCAATTCCTCGTACCACACATTTTCATTTTTTGCCCATTAGTATGCAATAATTATCAAATATTAAACAAAAATGGTTATTTGTAACAACTTCCGATAGTTGGTATTGTGTGTACGTTCGATGTGATAAAGAATTATTAGTGATTTCGTTAATTAAAAAAAGTACAGGGTACTAACACTATAGTTCCCGAGTCGGTACATGGTACCAACGCGATTGATTCCAATGTATGCTATAGTTCACAAAAAATGAGAATTACAACTATTTCTGAACACCTGCTACTGAAGTAGATCCATACACTCTTGCCTTGATCGATATCAGTTATCATATTTCGCGGTAATCATGACATCATTCAATTAAATATATAACAGTTAGATACTGTTTGTGGTGGAGAACTAATATATATATATATACAAGTATGTATAAGTTGTTGCGAACCTTGTTAAAAATTAGTTCTGTTGTGACCAGAAGGATAAACCAAAGACAGCATGAACGGAAAGTATAATATCATGCAAATTCGATTCGTGCTTACTGGCGATTCATCAGTAGGTATTACGCTCTTTAACCACTATATATTTAGGTGAGGAATGTGGGATAATAGGACTGTACAATCTCCTAGTCGAATGTGTAAACCTGAAGTAGTGAAGGTAACATCATATAAAGTCTCGACAATGCAACTTCAGTGCTAAATCACTCTATAATATATATATATATATATATATATATATATATATATATATATATATATATATATATAAGATTACAAACAAAGGGTAGAACCGCATTTCTATTGGGACGAATACAAACTCAGCCCGATCGAAGACAAAACGGAAATGGAAATTGTGATCAATTGGATCTTTGAAACTGTCGAAGCAAAGCTAAAACCCGCGTACGCAAAACGCGGTATACCCAATATATATTTGGGCGAGGAATGTGGGAAATTGGACGGAGATTTTATATGATGTTAGCTTTACTGCTGCAGTTTTACACATTAGTATAGGAGATTGTACCTTCCTAAAGGGCGTAATACCGGCTACTATTGATGATTCGCCAGTAAGCATGAAACGAATGTAATCGAGATTATACTTTCTGTTCATGCTGTTTTTGTTTATCTTTCTGAACATAATTTAAATAATTTGTTACTAGGTGCGCATCACCTAATATACAATTGCATATATATTAGACCTCTGCAACAAACAGTATCTAAATCGATGACTTTCGATGTATGTATGCATGTATGTATGTATGTATGTATGTATGTATGTATGTATGTATGTATGTATGTATGTATGTATGTATGTATGTATGTATGTATGTATGTATGTATATTTGTATGTATGTATGTATGTATGTATGTATGTATGTATGTATGTATGTATGTATGTATGTATGTATGTATGTATGTATGTATGTATGTATGTATGTATGTATGTATGTATGTATGTATGTATGTATGCATGCATGCATGCATGCATGCATGTATGTATGTATGCATGCATGTATGTATGTATGTATGTATGTATGTATGTATGCATGCATGTATGTGTTTATGTGTATATGTATGTGTGTATATATATGTGTGTATGTATGTCTGTATGTATGTGTGTATGTATGCATGCATGTATGTATATATGTATAAATGTATGTGTGCATGTATTTATGTGTGTATGTATGGATGGGTGGATGGATGGATGTACGTTTGCATATGTAAGCATGTATATATATATATATATGCATGTTTTCTTATGTATGCGCATATGTATGTATATATGCATGTATATTTACATGCATGTTTATATACTTTTACGTATACATGAATATATGTTTGTATGTATGTATGTATGTATGCTTATATTTACTCCATTTAGTTTGAATGTAGTCTCTATCTTTTGGTTTACTGATATCGTCTGTCCTACACAGCATTATTACAACATATTACAATTATTCTGTACTAATGCATAACCATGACGAATATATGAGTACTAAAAATGAACACTAAATCTCTCGCTTGTAATCGTGGCTTAAGTATGTGTTCGTATGGCCTCTTTTCCTGGGCCTGCTTTGTGTAATAAAATTTAACAACCCTTTATTGCTTTCACTGTGGCGTAAAGAGCGGTGTGGCCCAATCTTTAAGAGGAACTAGATGCGTGACTTTACGTTATATAACACAGTTGAATGAACTCTGAAGTTGTTCCATTATTAAAACTGCAAACAGGAATTGTATAGATTTATTTTTAATCATATTTATCAAGTGGCTTCAATGATGCTGTTTGCCTTATGGTAATTTCTTATCCATTGTCATTTAGTTAAAACTTGTTGAGAACAAAACAAAAGACGATTTGAAAGATTTCCTTTTACGAATTTCTTACTTTTGTTATGTAATTGCTAAAAGCGAAACAAAACCGTTGTTTCTGCGTAATTCTGGCGAAATGAACGTTGATATTTCATTGGCAGGTTGGTTTACATTAACTTGGGTGGGTAACGGTCGAATTTTGTTGTTGCATTCCCTAGAACGAAGAGAATTTTCGGCATTGTTGTTTGTGCATTTTATTTGATTTTCTGCCAAGCTGTTTGATGACTGAAGGCGACTTAAGCATTTGGTCTGCACAAGACTAGCAGCATTCTCGCATTATCAGTTTTGTTGCGCATTTCATTATGTCTTCATTGAGATTATTTGCTTTACACACGTATACGGAAATAAAAATTAATTTTTGTTCTCCCTAAGCCTTTTCAAATATTACGTTTTCATTGCATGATGAAATGATTTCTTTACAAATGTGCTTAGCATAATATATATATATATATATATAAGTTCATGTATAAAAACATTTTTTACCATAGATCCCACATGTTTTATTTCCACTTTTATAAGGCTAAAGCACTCTTGCATGAAGAAATGGCAGTTGTTCGCCAAGGCATGGGCCATGGTGAGCTGTCAGCTGAAACATACGCTAAGGTGTGGCATGAATGTCTTTCTCAGGTACTTTACTTGCCTGCTCATCGACGTTATACTCGTGCAAACCTGGCCTCAAAGCGTGATCGGATAGAGTCTGCTGAAAAGCAATTAGATCAACTGCGCTTTTCAATGGCAGAAGAGGCAAAACGTGCAGATAAGCTTCAGAAGAAATTGCGTCTTTTGGTCGGTGGATACCAAGTAAGCCTTATTTACATTAGTTGTCTACTGTTTATGTGCTGCACACTTGAATTATTAAACTCTAAAATATTCCTTTATGTCGATACATAAATAAATACACACATGAATAAATATATATATATATATATATATATATATATATATATATATATTACACACCAACTTATGCATTCATTACAATAATCAAGGTTGCGAACTTGATATATACACCTCACTCATTATGAACAACATTTTTCCGTATAAACTAAGAATTCTTTATTGTAGAGAAGGCAATTTATTTAGTAAACCGGTTTCGTCCTTATTGGAAACTCATCATGTACTGGCCAGAATTTGCCGCATTGATTAACATTTTATTCGGGTTGACATGAAGTTCTAAATGGCCAACGTAGATTTGTCATTTTAGTCAAAACATTTTGAATTGAGTTTCTATACAATTAAATAATCATATATATATATATATATATATATATATATATATATATATATATATATACCACAATAGACTAAGGTAGCAAAGATAATTTATACAGCAGACCGGTTTCGACCATATTGGGAACTCGTCAAGTACTTGATAAGGATTACTGCGAACAGAGCAAGTACTGAGCTGCGTTTGCTTCAAAGTACTTCTCTAATCAGCAGGTTTTAATGGTGTCTGGTTTACTGAAATTAACAATGGCTTGGTAAAATTTTAGGTAAAAAGGCATACCATATACGCTCCACGCGTGGGAAATGGTACAAAAAACATTATTGGGTATATAACTGAAAATTAGGTGCAGTACGCGGCAGTGATGGTGCAATAGATGAGTAAAAGACCCAAAGCAAATGTTCCATAGTTTGAGCACCGTTCGCCTGAGCTTCTGTTAAGTATTTCAGTTCACACTAAGGACGAAACTGTTCTACTTGATGAATTTCTCTTGCTAACTTATGCAATATTTAGTTAATATTGACAACATATGTATGATCAAGCTCTTGGCATAAAACTTCAATTGAATATATATATATATATATATATATATATATATATATATATATGATAATTATTATATATATATATATATTATGAAATCATGCAGATTTATTTATATGTAACTACTGTCATATTAGTTTCTCACGCTTTTTTACTGCGTCTGAATACATTATTGCTTGGTGTGAATTACTAAGAAATTTATTGTCTCGAATTGTCAACTTCTATTTTTTACTTATCAGATAGCCTTTGGATAGTTTATCTATTTTTGTAAACAGTGTCTCTTTTTGTTTGCTTAAATGACAGACTCTTTCAGGAAATCTTACTAAAGCGATACAGGAAAGCATTGATCAGATTGAGCAATACTTTATGGAGTTGACAACATTTGAACGACTTCGCTTGCAGGAGCGCGGTGCAGCAACACGTCGACTTGAGGTTGGTCTATTTTAAAATGTTGCATTATTATTTTGATACGGAATACCGGATCCATTAATAAGCGATTCCTCTTTGGAGTAGCAGGTAAATCTTAAATACCCGCGCTTGCTTGATCATATTTTACGTGCCTACAGTCGGATTACCCGGTAAGACATAAGACTAAATGACGAATCTCTTTTCACAGTACTGTTCTTCTTGTTGTGGATTTGACCGCATTTTTCTTGTGCGGGACAATTGATAGCACTCTTAGGTCGGTTAAATCTTGAATTGTGATCATTTTCAAGTGCTCTGAATTTTGGCCTCGATTGATGGGTTCTCACTTGTCCGTTCTTTTTAAGCCTTCCATCAGCTGATTGTCGGAAAATGACGTTGGAACAAGATTTTCCATTGTTCTTTTCGCAAATTTTCGAGACCATTTGAGTATACATTTGAGCATTAGAGACTAGGTATGAAGATCGGATATTAGGAAGAAAATTAGAAAAATACATTTGGAATTAAAATAAATATAAATATATCTGTCTTGAATGAGAATACCACATTTGCCACAAGTTGTGTTTTATTCCTGTGCGTATTGTGTCAACTCTGAAGATGAGACTGGAAATTCGGTCTCGAAAATTAGGTGAAAGAACAATGGAAAATCTTGTTCCAACGCCATTTTCAGATAATCAGCTGGTGAAAGGCTTAAAAAAGAAGGGACAAGTGAGAACCCATCAATCAAGTCCAAAATTCAGAGTGCTTGATAATGATCAAAATTCAAGATTTTACTGACCTAAGAGTGCTATCAATTGTCCCGCACAAGAAAAATGCGGTCAAATCCACAACAAGACATAATACTAGTCCAGCATCAGATTGATATAAAAATGGTGGATAGAATTTGAAATAGTGGAAGTTGCTAAAAGTAACCATAATCATACAGGTTATTATAGGACTATTTAACAATAATTGATTGCGCGGGTGGTGGTAACAATTCTTTAAATCAAGTTTGCGAGCTTGAAGTAAACACCAATCCCATTGTATTTAACCAGTCGTCGAACAACATAACAAAACTACAGTGCGTTGCGGCTGGCGGTAGTTTTGTTATGTTGAGCGATAAGGGATAGTGTTACTCAACTCGAACGTTTAAATTATAGGACTAGTTCGTATATACAGTTTTGGTTCACATTTGCATAATAGTTCTCGGTTTCGAAGCCCTGTGCAATATGGCATCGAAAAGATTTCATTGGTGCTCTTGTTGCATATGTCTATTAGAGACATTTTTTAATTCTCTTGTCTTAGCTGGTCTTGTTTGTGAAACGTTACGTTGTAATTCGTTGGATATTGTATTGCCGATTTTGTCTTAACCAATTGATTTAGACTAAGGTTTCTTTGAGATCAAGGTGACTTTTCGTCTGTGTATTCTATTGGTATGTCTAATGACACTCTTTATACCATTATTGTTTTCTACTTCACGGGTTCTCTTAACCTTTAGCAATGATAGTATTGGAAGTGGTATTTGTAGTGGCAGAGGTAATAGAGATATTTCTAGCATGCATACATTATTATGTGTGTGTATGTATTTGTGTTTGTGTATGTATTTATGCATGTGTTTCTGTATGCTTGTGTGTACGTATGCGTATGTACATGCATGTATGTATGTATGAATTTATGCATGTGTGTATGCATGTGTGTATGCATGCGTGTGATTTGTATGTATGTCTGCATATATACAGGTTTTTATGCGTTTGTGCCCCGTTAAATCTAAAGGGAAATTCTCTCCTTGTTCTTCACTGCGCTCCGTTTTTCCTTAACTTTATTCTTACTAGAGATTGTTTCGCTTTCATGTTCACGATAGTTTTGTACTGCCGTTTTCGCAATAGTTTACGGAGCTTGCGTTCATCTATGTATACCTCGCTACTCCTATTGTTCCAGATAACTTCATAGAGCTCTTTATTTTATGCTTAGTTCATATTTATATCGATGTACCTTAATTGTCTTTGCGTTGTATCAACTTCATTAGTTTTATATTGCTTTTGAATTATTGGTGAGCTACTTTAAAGTGTGGCTCTCATTCGACTTTTTTCGCCATTCCAAAGAGATGTATATCTTGGATATCCGATCACATACAGCGGTTGTATGCCAGGTGTATCATTCCGTAGGCATGATCTACGCGCATTTTTGGTCAGTGATAGGTAGGTGTATAAATTTGAATGTAACTTCTCCACCCTTGTTACACTTAAACATATATTTCTCATATCTATACCCTAATACAGAATTTGATGGATTACATAACTGTTTTGCCTGCATTCCTGCTAATTAATTTTTCTTAATAATAATGTATGTCGGTAATTTTCCGACTTTAGAAATCGTACACCAATTTAGTTTATCGCATTCCCTACAACAGAATGCATACTTTGTCATTATACCTTTAGATTAATCAGTAATTTAGGATTTTCTTTGGTGTATGATTGCACAACCCTTACCCCACTTTGGAGGGTTGGTTTAACCCCCCGCTTTAAAATTCATCTTTTCGCAGTTTTGTCTCCATGTCGTCTGGTGAACATATTTAAAAAGTAGAAACTTATAATCACGTTAAGCTGGGCCATTTGATTTATCGTATCGGTCATTATATTGAGAATAGGCGAATGGTTATTTTCAGCCAATACCTAACTAAAAATCGTACAGTGATATTCAGCAATGAAGCATCATTTTTCTAAACGATCATTTGACTGCGCCGGCGATGATAATTATTTAAATTAAATTTGCGATCTTGATCGAGTAAGCTGTATTACTAATGTTGCCTTGCTTTTATGCTGACTTGGCTATAATGGTCTTTTGTAGAGCCTTAGTTTGACTTACTTCTGTGTTTTGTCTAGATAAATATACTCATAGTAACTAGGTACTCTTCCACTCTCATAAATCTAACTAATAATTTGTGTGCCTAAATTATTATTTTTGTCTCTATTTATAAAAATTTTCATTTTGGCTTCTCTTCTTATTTTTGTATGTCAGTGAAACGCAAGTTACTATTGGCTTTTTTATGACTGCGCATGGTGATGATGATAATAATATAAACACCAATTCCGTTATATACTGACAAGTGCATGTATATAATAGGACTGGTGTTTTTATAAAGATCACAACCTTGATTTAAATAATTGTTGTCACCGCCCACGTAACCAAAGATCGTTTAGAATAATGATGCTTCATTGATGAATAACTCTTAGTTATGGGTTTATGACGACTAATAATGATGATGATCATTCAAACTGCGTCTTACTCTCACAAAATTGGATAGGCGAAAATCTATGGGTATCCAACTGGGAGGCTTGGTTTGTTATGCTTCATTTAAATAAGATGTTTTTGAACTTAGTGTGTGGGGGACATTGATATTCGTTAATGTATATATTTATGTAATTCATGAAAAGGAAATTTTCCCTTTTTGAGTTTAGATCTTTCTTTGTTCCAGAGTTCGAAGTTAAGAAGGATGTATTATAGATAATGTGCCTGTTTTTTGTCGATAATTTTCAGATCGACTTCATATATTTTTTGAAAGGTACTTGCGCCGGTTGATGCTAGCTCATTTTCTGAAAATACTTTATGTATTCATGATTTTTAAGGACTAATTTTTATGCATTTATTTGGTATACATTTCATACTCAGGATGGAATAATTTCAAATATGACTTCATTACAATTCACACATGAATAAGAATCCGTGGTAAAGTGACAGTGGAACAATGCTGTTTAATGCTGTCTAGTGTGTGTGTGTGTGTGTGTGTGTGTAGAACAGGATATGCTTCATGAATCATTATTTTTTATTTTGGATATACCGCAGACTCAACATCAATTTTAAAAAAAATTGACGTGGGCTACTGGACATGACGTCTACTTTACAATTGAGCGATAGTGGAATCAATTTAGAGTTAAATAATTTACTAATGTGTGGACGCCATAAACAATGGACAATTCTTAGCTTATTGTTAATTTGTTAATACTTCAAAGCATTAACGTATCGAATATTAGTTAAAATAATGAATTTATGATTTTTATATTTTCATATTTAGAAAGCAATTAGGATATTTATAACGATGCATTTTGTTTCATTTTGTACAAACGTAATTTTGACAATGACAGATCGTTATGGATATTGCGTTCTCTTAATACAATTAATTGCCGCGATTTGTTTCAATGTTCTATAGTCTTGACGCCACGACATTAAGATGAATAAACAAATTACCCTCTTAAGAATAGTTAAGAGAAAATGAAATAATTCATTTAATAATTATCTTTTCTAAATGCAAAATCCTTTCTAAGTGCTATTGTTTTAAATACTTATTCTTAAAGTCATTTTTATCATTTCGAAATTCGATTCAACTGTGTCTAGTTATAATTTACTTTATGCTTGAACTCTGCTTGAAGCTGCTAACTTTCAATAATTATTTAAATCTTTTTTTTGCGAATTTGATTCGACCAATGGTTAGCGGCCAATTATTTATTTCTAGGTATTCTGAAATTAATGTCATCAACAGACTAGATATCGAAGATCAACTCGATATGTTCAATGCAATAAATTGATTTTGTAATTCTCCGTAAAGTACATATTTCTTTCGATTCAGTTTAAATTTTGGCTACATTTCCCAGATAGATCTATGGAAATAGTTGGCTAAATCTTGCAACCTATTCTTTACGGTATCGAAATCGTGCATTGCACACAATTTTCCCATATAGGCCACTATGGTTTCGGTTATAATTTCCTTCAGGTGTATCCTATTTTTTTATCGCATTCGAACCAAATTTCAAGCTTTCCAACCCAGGACTGTTATTTTAAGACAAATACTGTGCTACCCGAGCGATATGAAATTTAAGTATGATGACAGGATTTAGTTGTATATATGCTGTCGGTGTAAATTAAGTAGCACCGTGTAGTTGTCACAATTTCCCTGACCTGAATTTGAACCAGAGGGTGTTTGCTTCAGTGTTTTGCGCCGATGCTACGCATCACATACAATATTCTGTTATATATGTGGTGTAGCTGATGAGTTTAAAGACTTTGAAACGACTACTTTCTGGTTCAATTCTTAGTCTTGACAGTTCGGAAAATTACTGGAAGAGTTATTAATAAGGACGAAATCGGTCTAGTTTATAAGCTGCAGTGGCTATCACATGCAGACAATACTCAATTAATCAATTGAAAATTATAAATGACGCACGAAATGAATTGGTTTATTTACCTACAATAAAGACTAAATTATTCAAGAATTGTCTTTCCTTAGAAAATAAAGTGTTGCTTATGGTCAGTGGCACTAGGCATTATTAAATATGGTCATTTATACTGAAAAAAATTGTTTTGCATTAAATCCAAACTTTATTATGAATCAGGTTTGAACAACCCAGTTTAATCTATGTTTTGTGAAATCTCCAGTCGATTAATTACATAGTACTTCATATTATGTATTTAGAAAAAATGCTTTATGTATAATTACGTAGAAAGCTTGTACAACATCATAAAAGAAGCGAGAATCTAACATATCGAAGCAAACAAAAAAAATCACCAGTTTATTATCACTGCATGTACAAATTTCTTTTGTCTATCTAGAAGTGTAGAAATGATACTGCTATCTTCTTCTTTCGCAGTACGTAGCCTTTTTTAATTTTTTTCATTGAAAGACCAGCAAATCCATCAGGTCTCAATGCAATTTTTGTAAACACTGTGTTCCACTCCTTCCATTTTTACCAGCTGTGTTTTTTCTTAAAATCTCTTGGGTTAGCTTCTTTTGAAGTGGGGCTAACATAGTGAACTAAGCAGATATTAAAGGCGTATAAATAAGCAATATCATATTGTTCTATTATCTGGAGTTTATCCTTTGTATTCATAATTATGATGCGATGTTTTAAACATAAAATTTCAGTTTTGTATTAAGCACCCGAATATTGATTATTTTAATAAGTTTATTAAATATTCCGGATCGCGCGTCTTATTAAAAGGAAATTTGGAATACAATGTCCTTTTGTTTTATACGGCTCTACTGTTTTAAAAATTGAGATGACGTGTGAACTGAAGAAGGCGGCCACCAATGGCCACCGAAATGTCTTCAAGAAAAAGAACACTAGAAATCAGCCTGTGTTAGTCAAAACACAGATTAGTTAATTTTGCAATTGTATTGTTTGACATTTCTGTTTATATTGTCTGTAGGCATAATTGGTCTTAGTTGCTGTGCAGTATAACGGCCTATGTGAAAATCGGTTTTGCAAGTTTAAGACGACGTCTGGTGCTATCATATCCATTAGATTTCGTATAATACGTTCTTTATGGAATTCCTTCACATGAATATTTAATGGTACGCCCTGTTGATTCGTTAGTAATCTTTGATCCTTCTTTACTAATGTGATATGGCATGAATTGCTGTTTATATCAAGAACATTACCTTTTCTATTAATATCATTATTTGTATTCATATTTGAACATTTATCTGGCTTCATGAATCAAAAATCATATTTTTTCTTAATTCTTTAATGTTATCTACGTGCTCTCTTTTTATGAAGCTCAATCTTATATATCTTACTTTAAAATGCTCATGGGAAACGCTTAGTTTACTTTTTACCAGAGGGCGAAATTCTATTTATTCTGAAATTCATAATAATATACTTGAATACAAAAAGTGTTTCTCAATTAGGAATACTAACACAGGAAAACAACTGAAGTCAAAAAAAAATATTTTTTTAGCAAAATTAAATGGAAGATCTCCTGGCCATTTTACGCTTTTTGTTATTAAATTTTATGTTGTACATTTCTTGCATTAAAACGTATTTATATATCCACCTGCTGTTAAGAAAATGCTCGTTTCAAGTACTTTTTTATTTTATCATGCGCTTTTTAAAATTCTTTTTTGTCTAGTTAATAGAAAATCTTAAAATTAGACGTAGTTTTCGCTTAGTTCCTGTGTTGCCAAAATTATTTTTGAAAGCTCACGCGTGCGATGCTGTCAATTAATTCGGTTCGATACCACGCTTCATTTTCTGCACAAAACCTAGTATAGATCGAATTTTAAATGACCTATCCTTTGGATGCATTGGTTTTGATATTTCATTTCCTGTTTTTTAAATCTCCGATAGCTTCTCGAAGCAGATGTTGAACGGCAGCGCAAACGCGAGGCTGAACTGCAGACCGAGTATGCTCGCCTTCTTCGAAGAGCGGAAGCACTCTCTTTGGGTAGTCTGGAGGCGCCATTTATTGACCCGAAACTTATGGAAACGGAACTCGAAAATGCCAGTGCCGAGACAGGCGAGAATAAAGAAAATGGTGTTGCTGAGTATATAGGTAAACGTGTAGATGAAGAACGCGAGTGCAACAGTGACTTGACTAATGGTCATAAGGACAATTCTAGGATGCATTCTCGGTTAAATACACATGATCAAATTTCTCATATGCCCGATACAAAGTCGGCAGCTGAGCTTTCGCATGGCAATCAAGTGGATATCGATGAAGAGGCTGCAACACCCCCGGATGTGAACGCACCGGCAGATGGATTTAACACTTCAGAAGTCAGGTAATATAAGTATGATATTTGGCAAATTAATGTTCGAAAAATAAATTGTTGCGATACTGGGTGTTTCATAGTTAACTGATCTATTTTTTCAATTCCCCTTTTAGCGTAAAACTTTCGGAATCCATCTCCGGGTTTGCTCTATAAATAACAGCTCATCACACATTACAAAGACAAACTAACAAGGGAAGTGAAATTTAATTCAAACCCAGTCATAAGTATACATGGAATTATTTAAGGGAAATCTCACATAGTTTTCATTAGCTTTTTATATTGTGAGATAAGCTGTAAATTAGGCAAGTTAACGTTTTTGCGTAGGCGCACGTGTATGTTTTTATTAATGTATCTGTTTGTGTTGTAGCTAACATTGGATTGTTCCCAGTGTCTCTCAGCGGAAAAGTTTCCTGATTACTTCTACAGTCCACACTTCATTGCGCAACATAAAGACTAATAAAGTCAGTGTAAGAATTAATTAATATTTTTGATCGTGTCTAAATGAAATTTCAGACTTGCATTAGTAGTTTGTTCTTATATAAGAAGTTATTTGAAACGTTGTTATTTGATAGATGAATACAAAATTAAATTACTATGCAATAATCTAACTTCTCTACCTCATAAGTATACAACATTTGTATAGCTATATGAGGACTGAAAAGAGTTTTAGTTAGCCAAATCCAACATTGAAGTTTATAAAAAAGATAAAGCAAAAACAATTTTTCAGTTCAGCGGTGACGCTATTATCGGCATCCAACTGACTAGTTAGGTAAGATTGACGGTAAAACTTGACAGCCACATAAATTATTTCGAGCGGACAATAATAACTGATCTGTAAAATTTTGCGTTCAGTTATGTTAGATATTTTGTAGACATAAAATCAATTTTTTCTCGTAGATTAGACGAAATTTGCCATTGTGGGTTTTTTGCTAACAGTTGAAAGTCTCAACTCCACGGAAATATACTAGAAGTGGTTTGTCTGAATCAATCTTATATTCCGTAAAACATTAAACATTGTCTATAAGAAATAATTTTCAAATAAAATAAAGACCCCAGTCGGCAATGCTTTAATGGACTGCTGCTGTAGGCTGATTACTCAACGTGGAGATCAACTGACCGATTCTTCATTTGTAGACAAATAAAATACAACTAGCAAGTTATGTCTCACTTTTTAGTCAGATTCTGGCTTTTCAATCCTTTTGAATGTTTCACTTACGATTCCACGACTGCTTGTTTAGAAATAGCGGTATATTTGTCTGCTATACAGTTGGTTTGCCTGAGATCAACTTAATGTGCAATTAATACTGTTATACAACGATTTTCGGAGTTGCTACTAAAGTTTGATTGCTCGGTTTTCGACCAACTGATCATTTAAATTAGGTTAGGACATGTGGCTGGCATGTCATTTACAATTATATAGAAGCATCTGAATAGATTTATAATCGAGATTTGCAGAGAATTATAATTGGTCGTGATTGTGTTTTTGAACACCAGCAGCTGCCACAAATGTGTGCCATTTCTTGGTTAAGTATTTATCTCTCGCGTGCATTTATTTTTGGATGCATTTATATATGCATGCATGTATTTATGCATTTAGGTATGTATGAATGAATGAATGTATGTTTGTATACATGTGCTTATTTGTGCGTATGCATATATGAATAATGCATTTATATATGTATGCATGTTTTATATATTCGGGTATGTTTGTATGTATGTATGTATGTATGTATGTATGTATGCATGCATGCATGTATGTATGTATTTATGTATGTATGTATGTATGTATGTTTTTATGTATGCATGTACGTACGTACGTACGTACGTATGTATGTATGTATGTATGTATGTATGTATGTATGTATGTATGTATGTATGTATGTATGTATGTATGTATGTATGTATGTATGTATGTATGTATGTATGTATGTATGTATGTTGTATGTATGTATGTATGTATGTATGTATGTATGTATGTATGTATGTATGTATGTATGTATGTATGTATGTATGTATGTATTTATGTATTTATGTATGTATGTATGCATGTATTTATGTATGTATGTATGTATGTATGTATGTATGTATGTATGTATGTATGGATGGATGGGCAGGATGGCTCTGGTTAGAGCACCAGATTCCGAAGCAGACGTGCCCAGTTTCGAGTCCTGTCCTCGGCAAATTCTGGCCAGTATATGATGAGTTCGCAATAAGGACGAAACCGGTCTACTGGATGAATTGCCTTTTCTACACTAAACAATTCTTAGTTTATACTGACATATGTAAGTAATTAATGGGTCAGGTGTTTATATCAAGACCGCAACCTTGATTATAATAATAAATTCATTTATCGTTGTTTTTATTGTTTATTCTGAAGTTAAAATTAAATGAATATCCTTCCAGCTGGTCTAATTTTCCTTTTAGCTTTATGTTTAGCTCCACCGTATAGCTATCATAATTTATATCATTTTCAGTATTTGGAAACCTGTATAACGTAACTGAAGAGTTGTAAATTCGTCTTGCTGTTGTTTAGTTCTATACTCTGGTAATATTTTCATTTAAACAATCATTGATTGCGCAGGTGGTGTCTTAAATTATTAAAATCGATTTCGCGAACTTGAAATAAATGCCAGACCGTTTGTATATAAACAAACGCATAACTTTTTAAACTACTGTGCTCTAGTCAGGATCATGAAAGGCTGAGGTGAATCAAAAAGTTTCATTCGCGGTAGTTTTTTTGTTTTTTGCAATTGATTTTATACAACCGGATTGGCTTTTAATTAAAGTTTACAAACTTGATTTAAAAGTTTATTCATTTGGTAGAATCGTCAACTATGGCCATTATTAACTTTTTCTCTACTATGACATTAGTAATAGAAGCATTCAACGAGAATAGAAACCTAGCTTTCTTGAAAATCGTGGATTAAAAATCAGACAATATGCTGCATGAATAAGAATACAACCGGTTTATTATCTTTTTACACCAATGGGGTCGGTGTAATATATCTAAACTAACTTTTTTATAACAATATTCATTCGTACTTATTTTTTTGTTTTAGAGATAAATATAAACTACTGGCTGGTGATGGAGAACATATAGATATGTTTCATGATCCGATGTTGACATCTTCTATTGGCTACTGAGGATTTTGCATTTTATGTACATAATCAGTTCTCCTTTCATTGTACTAAATTATCAAATATATTGCGCCATTGTGCGTTTGGTTTTGCATAGTGCATATGATGTTGAGATAAGATGAATTTTCTTTTGAAATTTTTCTGTCACGTAGACGTTCCCGGTCTTAGATACCGCCTCTTGGCGATGACAATAAGGTCAAATGTTCAATTATGATGTGACTTTTACCACAATTGGTAGGAGTCAGTGGTTAACCTAGCTATATTGGCATTTGAGTCAAAGTTGTATCATACTTGCAGTTACTGTTTTTACCCTATTTAAAATATTTTCCTGTATATTGGCATTGTTTCTTTCCCTTAAGTTTATAAATATCTGTATTTAATGTGCTCTTTTTTATTTTTGCATTTATAAAACTGAATATACATGAGTAGTTAAATATAGGCGAGTTTCTTTTGGTATTTTAGTTGTGAATGCTTCTTTTTTACTTCTTGATTGTTTAAGTTTGATGGTGCGTTCTGGAACACTATTACAATGTGTTGTTTCGTGAAATTTTGATGCTTTACGGTGTCGAAGTTTAGTTTACAGCTTATTGTGCTTCTGCGAGGCAAAATTGTATTTGGTCTTTTAAAGTAAAGACTTTTTTCTGTCCTAAAACTGGCAAGTGTCATCGTCTTTAATACTCTCTTGAGCTTATTCATAGTTTGTAAAAAAATTTAAGTCCATAAAAGACTGTTACTATCTAAATTGGAAATTTTTATTTTCGCAATATCCGGTGTAATACTGTACAACATTGCACCAATATGAAATACTGATGCTTCACGGTCGTATTACCCTGTAATTCATGATTATGTGTGGGCTGTTAATAAATTGTAGATCGCTTACTGCTAGTGGGAAATAGGGACTAGTATTCTGATCTGCCTTCATAGGCCTGCCTGGTAAGAGAAACTAACGGTGCTGCTTTGTCGCAAATTTAACCTAACGAGTCATTAAAGTATATGTACCAACACGCCAACAGAAAGGTACAGTCGTTAGTGATTGAAAATTCAGGCACCGGTAATGTATAATCCCGTTACAAAATCATACAATTGAACTTTTCTTGCTATTTTCTATATCAATGTAAGACAGTCCATCTTTGGGCGCAAATATTTTCATTATCAATTACGCGCTACTGATGGTCCTTTTAAGTGCATTCTTTGGTAATTCTATATCATGAGAGAAAATAAAAAGTAACCTTCGTCAAATTATCGTACTACATGTGTGTATACATTTCTTATTCGTTGGATAATTATGAATAGGGTACACCTGCAATATGCTCGAGGCCAGCGGTTGGCTGAGATAGTAATTGCCTCCCTAAATATATACTTGACTTGTGATATTACTGTGAAAAAGGAAATCACTATCTGACTAACTACAATTTATTCTTTACCGGAGAGGCTCCACAATTGAAGGCAGGAAGGAAAATTTTTTTTATATAGGCCTCTCAATTCCATGGCACATCTCACATCCTCTTGTTTATGGAATAGATTGTCTTTGTCATTCTATGCATATTTTATTTTATACCGACAATTAATCTAATATAACATCCTGCTCTACTTATTTAAAGGGCTTTAGTCCTAGCCATGAAATAAGAAAATCAATATTAAAATTATTGACTAATATCCCTTTTTTGTGTTTGCATAGTGATTCGAATTATTTTTTGTTCCACTTTGGCGTTGCTACGCTGAACTCATGCGTAATCTATTTTTATATTTTACGTGTTTGAATTATACATACGTTTGTTGTTTTCTTTTGAGTGGTGTTGTTAGTTCACATAATTCCGTTGATTTGTTTGTGCAATTTCTTGAAGGCGACGACCGAATTCTTTGGCTTGTTTATATTTTGATCAACCTGTCTTCGAAAATATGTTCCTCATAGTTACAAACAACCAAAATCTGGTGCGGACTACGATACTTGTTATGTTGGATTTTGTGCTTTTCCGTTTTATTATTTGTATAAGATATTCTATCTAGTTTAGCTTGGCATTTTGATGATTATATGGAATTCTTTCGCGAAATTGATGATTTACAAGCACTGATGCTTAACATATATTTATTGTTTTCAGTTTGTTTTGTTAAATTTAAATCTGGCATTGCTAGCCCTTCGGCTGTGTACGTAGTGAGTTATGTGCATAGCTAACACTTTGGCAAGTTTTATAATTTAGGCCATTCAGTTCCTTTTTTTAAAATATATGTATGCTTTCGCAAAATAAACTTTTTTATGTTTTTCTGTATTTTGATGTAGTTGCCTTTGTCATCCGGAAGAACGATTTCAAGTTCACAGGCTGCAGCCACAATTGATATTTGAAAAACTTATTTTTGGTAGACTAAAAATCTGGCTGATTTTTTAATACCTAACTGCCTAACAATTAATTTATATTGTTCGATGTGTAGAACTAAAATTTACAAATTTATGCATACGTTCTGGCGTGGCTTATAACTAGTTTGTAAGACATTGAGATACGACTATATGATAAGGTAAGCCCGCACAAACTGTGAAATCAGATTGGCTCATGTCTATTCTGCTTACTGACTAAACATCAGTAGGAGCCAGTACTACGCCATACGCTATTTAAATGGTTGTTTAAAATTAATGACTTTGAAGTGTAATGCCAGCAATAATTGATGATTTGTGTATTAGGTGTTACGCACCTACTAACAAACTAGGTCAGATATGACAAGAAGGAAAAATTATGGTCGTCATGTGCACATTAGCTTCGTGCTTACTTTACTTTTACTTTACTGCGGCTGACTCCTTTTGGAGGATAAGCCGGCTCCATTTTCATGGAGTTTCTTGGGAATTTGGTACAAGTGGTATCCCCTCACCACTCGGATTTTGCTCAAGGACGCACCTCTAGCCTTTGCACATCCAAGCGCAGTCTGCAAGGCAGCAGTAAGTTGCATGGTTGCCGGTGACTGTTGAGAGCTCATTCGCCATTCGGAAGTACGTGGTACTGTCCAGGAGTCCATGTAATCCTGTGGCTGTTGAACCCTTTTGTGGCGGGGAACACACGCCGAGTCATGGTGCCGTCGTCGGGCTCATGTGGTATTTTATAAGAGATCCGATTGCCGGTCGGAAATCCACCACGCCCTGGTGACACCACCGCCATAGCCTCGTTAGCCCATGTACGATCGGCCATCGAGACATGGTTGACACCGTCGTACCACGTTGAGGAGGGGATGGACTTTACGACGTGCTTACTGGCGACTCATCAGTAGGAGCCGGTACTGCGCCCTATAGCCACTATATATTCGGGTGTGGAACGTGGACAGTTGGACGGTATAATCTCAATTACGAATGTGTAGACCTGCAGTAGTGAAACTAACTTCATATAAAGACTTCGACTTCGATTTAAAAACTAACTCCCTATATATATATATATATATATATATATAATATACCGCGCCTGGAATTGGTACCAACACTATATCTGTTGAGTCAGTTCATGATACCATCACTATAGTTGTCTAGTCGATACATCGTACCAACACTAGTTTCTGAGTCGGTACATGGCACAAACACAATGGATTTCAAGATATGCTAGATTTCACCAAAATTGATATTTGCAACTACTTCCGAACAGCTGTTACTTCAGCAAATCCATATACTCTGGCTTTGATCGATATCAATTATCACCTTTTGCATTAATTACGACATTCAATTAAATATATAATGGAGGTACTGTCGAAATCTTTATATGAAGTTAACTCCACTATTGCTGGTGTACACATTCATATAAGAGACTGTCCGTCCAGTTGTCCCAGATTCCTCACCAAAAATACATTGGCGTAACACTAGCTATTGATGAGTCTTCACTAAGCACGAAACGAATCTGCACATGAGATTATAACTTCCGTTCATTCTATCTTTGGTTTATCCTTCTGATCATGTTTTAACTAATTTGTTACGAGGTACGCAACACGGATTAATAATTATATATATATATATATATATATATACATAAGTATATATTGATCTCCGCAACAAACAAATTCTATCTGCTGTATTGTATAATGTTATGATTATCGCAAAGTGTGATATTGGTTATCGACCAAGGCCAGAATGTATGGATTTGATGAAATAACATGTGTTACGAATTAGTTGTATTTCTCAATTTTGTGAAATTTAGCACATCTTAAAATTCATTGTGTTGGTGCCATGTACCGACTCGGTAACTAGAATTGGTACCATGTTCCGACTAGACAACTATGGTGTTGGTATCCATTAAAACTCGGTATATATTGTATATAGTGAGTTGGCTTTGAAGTCTGCACTACTGCAGGTTTACACGTTCGTATAGGAGATTGTATCGTCCTATTTTCCCACATTCCTCGCCCAAATATATGGCAGTTTTATGGCGTAATTCAGGCTCTTGCTGATTAGCCGACAGTAAGCACAAAACCAATGTGCACATGAGTTTTTGCCTTGCATTCATGCTGAGTTTTGTTTATTCTCATGGTCCTATATAAACTAATTTTTCACTGTATGCGCGACAATTAATGCATAATTAAATATATAAGTTATCCGCAACAAGCCGTATCTAATCATTGATGAATGGCAGTTAATCTTAACAACTCCTAAAGTAATGGTATTACACCTTTCGTGATGGCCGATTTGAGCATTTTCTCATTTTCCTATTTAATTCTTATTTTGATATACAATGAAATCCATTTGGTTAAGATTATGAGTTCGGAAATGATTTTTGCAGGGTCTGCGGATGCTCCATCTCAATTGTTACGTGTATTTAGTCTAAAATGCTTTTGTGTTTTCTTCTTTTGTATTATGCAATTTTTAATCTTATGGATATTTTTTAATTTTATAATTTCTAAGCAGGGCACGTCAGTTGTGAATAGAATTTCGTCAGTAACCTGTGTTAACACCTTCAATCTTTCGTCGATCGAAGTAGTATTTCGATAGCAAAGCTGCCATAATGCATGACAATATATTGTGTAAAAAGGCGATAGTACCATGAATTTATTTAAAAAAAAGATTATTAAGGCTAAACCGTCTAAATTCCTTAGCGAGGCATGTTGTCACACAATTTTTTACGAACATTTAATATGATGCTGCATTCGTAATTTATTCACCAGCAGTTACAGCATTGACACATAAAGGAGCATCTGGATAGTATCAGTTAGTCCGTAAATTCGTCTCCTATTCAATGCCTCCTGCCTAGGAGGGGACACTACTATAAACCGGACCCACAATGCTTCCAGGAGAATTGCGTCTGAAAGGGTTCACATAAAATGCCTTAGTGGCGTAGTATATCTGTGGCTGAATGTTTATCAGATTTAGTTCGCCTGTATTTAATGCATTGAAAAGCAGCTGCAGAAAGGCTAGCACAGCTGTCAATCTCGGAAGATAACCATCTATTCAGTTTCATATATCTCAGTTAGACCAATTTATTGACGGTTGAAATATTATATAAGAATCATATATATATATATATATATATATATATATATATATATATTATAAATGTATATATATGTATAGCAATGTAGATATATATATATATATATATATATATATATATATATATATATATATAATTGAATATATAAATAAACATGTAAGCAACCATGTGAGTTCACTCCACATCTTATATGAATATATGGAACCAATCATATATATGACTACAAACCATGTGTATATTATGCATACAAGAATTTGGTCGATCTATGTACGATTAAATGTCACCGTCTTATCTTCATACGTCCATTGTTGAGTTTTATGGCAATATTTCACTTTTTGTGCTGGAAAGGTTATCACGACCAAGAAGTTCGGAGAACCTGATACTGTCTTTTCTCCTACAGCTCTGTCTCCTGCGCATTAGTGACCTATTTTAGTTTTTAAATCATCAGTAACTGCTAGGATAACTGAACACCATTCAAGGCCATAGACCAAATCTGATAGATTTCCAAAGAAATCATTTTAATTAATTGAATGCCTGGTATGTGGCACACACGTGTTTCCGATTCCCAAATTTCATTAGCCAACGCGGAACATGACGTAAACCAAACGTGAGTTTATAGCTCTCAGGCCAAGTAGGTCTTGTCCTGCGCATTGGGTAGCAAAATTGCGACACCACATTTGACTGAATCACTATCATATTGGGGCGAGAGAAGAATTGCCCTTCCCTGCGATCTAGGCCAGTATAAGACTAGAAATGGTAATATCGCGCTTGGGCAGTTCGGCAGTCTTAATCGAGTGACTATCCGGAAGGGTAGAAACCTTGATTCCAACAACCATACTATACAAAATTTCTGGACTTTACTGGAACGCTTGCATATTTTAGCGTGTGCTTTGGTTCATCACAAAATAGGTAATGTCGCTAGTCGCCTTCCTACTTATCCAGAAAACGCGTGATTGTAAGCGTGGTTTCAACTACCTGTACTGTCGGAAAAGAGATGCCCATCAGACACTTATCTACTTTTAAGCTTTCTCTGTTTGAATTTATCCGTCAATATGCATACCATAATGTTGGTCTTTTCTCAGATTTGAATTAAGATTCTTCAATACTAGAGCCCTAATTTCATTCCTCTTCTAGTCCAAACTTGATTGCTAGGTCGACCTTATTTGTTTTATGTAGCATCACATTTTTATATTCATTCTTTCCAAAGACCAAGAAAGTTTCGTCAGCTTAGTTTACGCACGTATGGGATCCGTTGATAAATGGTCTTAATTAAATTGTTTCCAAATTATGCATATATATATTTGCTAAGACTGGTCAACGAGAACAACCCTGCCAATTTATCTGTAAAAGGCTCCTTGGAATAAAAAGTTCAGAATAAGTTCCCTTATGTCGTCCACTTCTATCAATGTTTCTGCCATCGATGATCGCAGGTATTTCAAGAAAGTATTTATAGTTTTATTTAGTAGTATACTAGTAAATAGGAATTGCATATCTAGGGACATCATTTTCCTCTCTTTTAAATTAAATTCGCGATTTTTTTCAAAAATTGAAAGCTATATATATATATATATATATATATATATATATTCAATTGCTTTCGAATATTTCACATTATATTTCTTATTAGGAAGAAAAACAATAACAAAGTGGATAATGGCCATTTATTTCGAGACTACTAAACTTCACTTTACAAGCTTTCATTTATTCCATTGTTTATGATGGTGGCAACAAATCTGACTCGATTTTACTTGTTTTGGCTGATAAGTGTGTATTCGTGTGTGTCTGTGCGTGTGCCTGTCTCTCGCTGGAAGGAAAATTGATGTCTGTGATCTGGTCATTCTTGTATTGATTGATAGGGAGTTAACCAACTTTTCGCATGGTTGGCTTTTACGAGTACGAATGTTATTTTACCGAGTTTAGTCTTTCATTTCACTTTGTTGCGCAATTTTGTCTTATCAGCGCAGGTGCGGATTTCAGTGTTGAATGCTTTTATTGTTTTGAAATTTCTGTCTCCGTATGTTTGTTCAGTCTGGTCGAGGGGGTGTTAAGTCTTGTTAGATTGTGTGTTTCATGGCCAGTCGATTAGGAAATCGTGTTGATGAAACTTGAATATTTAGGCCAAGTGCTTGTTGTTTTATATAACGTGCTTTATAAAAATATGATAACGTTTCTGATTTTGCTTTATGCAGAATTGAGAGATTGGTAAAATTGACAGGGTACCCCGTTTCAATACATGATTAGAAATAGCTGATTTGCCTGACGGTGCCAAGCCTTTTTTAAACAATTTCTGCGGTAAATGTTGTATATAAATGAAAGATTGTAGAGCTAAGTTTAGTATTCTCGAAATAAATGGCCATTATCCACTTTGTTAATAATGTGTTGTTTCTTCCTAATATATATATATCCATTTATAGAACTAATTTTTTGTGTAACATTTGAATTTATTCCTGGTCATTTTGTTAAGTTAGAACAGTGACACTTTTAAATTAATAATCTAGGGCATAGCTTTTTATTTTATTGCTCACAAGGTCGGTCAAGCGGTATTTTGGTTACACCAGTCTGTAGTCTTTGTCTCTTTATGGCGTTAGCCAATCACAAATGAGGAAATGGATGACTCGTTATACAGTTCGCTGACATGACACAATTAATTGTTACTGGATAAAACACTAAAAACAAATTTTTGTACCATGTTTGGGTTGCGTTTGATTAAACACACAACTTGATTTTACCTATAGTATATAACAAATACAAAATAGCCGATTTCTCGTAATTTTCCGTTGAATATAGCGCATTCATATTCGCTATGTCAAAATAATTTGTGTTTTCATGTTCGTCAGTCGCAGCTGGTCATTTTAGTAATAAGCACGTTGGATAATAATACCATGTTCAACATATGTTTGTGTATCATGGATTCAACGTTATGATTTCCCAGGAATATTTTAGGCAACGTAGCGATATTGACTTGAGTGACAATAGCAAGTAGACTTCAGACAAGGCAAGGCGTTTTTGAATAGCTAGTGTAGGTCTGATAAAAAAAATATATAAATCAAGTTTGCGAGCTTGAAGTAAACACCAATCCCATTGTATTTAACCAGTCGTCGAACAACATAACAAAACTACCGGCAGTCGCAACGCACTGACGCGTTTCGACCTTCCTTGATCATCATAAGAGTACGACGGCAAACTGACTATCGAGGATCAAACCGCTTTGAATATATATGGAAATCAAATTTAGATATGCGGCTCTCACCTCTAGCAGTCTTGCATACATTGAACTTGACTGGAAATGTCGGCTGTAAAATTTCTATGCAGTCACGAACATTAACTGTTTGCAGCTTTCGCTACATATACATATATAGGCAATACAATTTAAACAATAATTGATTGCGCGGGTGGTGGTAACAATTCTTTAAATCAAGTTTGCGTGCTTGAAGTAAACACCAATCCCATTGTATTTTGTTATGTTGTTCGATGACTGGTTAAATACAATGGGATTGGTGTTTACTTCAAGCACGCAAACTTGATTTAAAGAAATGTTACCACCACCCGCGCAATCAATTATTGTTTAAATTGCATTGCCTATATATGTATATGTGGCGAAAGCTGCAAACAGTTAATGTTCGTGACTGCATAGAAATTGTGCAGCCGACATTTCCAGTCAAGTTCAATGTATGCAAGACCGCTAGAGGTGAGAGCCGTATATCTAAATTTGATTTCCATATATATTCAATGCGGTTTGATCCTCGATAGTCAGTTGGCCGTTGTACTCTGATGATGATAATGGAAGGTCGAAACGTCTCAGTGCGTTGCAGCTGGCAGTAGTTTTGTTATCTTATGCAATGTTCAGTTCAATTATATGGTTTCTTCAGTTGTTTTGCCATAATGACCACTTTTGTGAATAGATATTGACAATTGCTATAATCAAGGTTGCGATCTTGATCTAAAAAACCTGAAGCTTATATGTACATGTTGTTTTTCGCCGACTGGTTAAATACATTGGGATTGGTATTTATTTGAAGCTTGCAAACTTAATTTAAAGAAACTAACCGTCTGGTCGGTCGGCTGACTTAAGTTTATTGACAGTTTACGAATGTATATTGTTAACTAATATTTGGGACCGGCATTACCGACGGTTTCCCTTTAATTGTTGGCAAAGAAAAATATGTTTTTCCAATTAGCCCGCGTTGTTTAGCTGTATTAATACGCATATTTAATGAGAGAAGCCAAATTTTATCTTTAGAACTACGTATGAATTGACTTAGTTCCAGCAATCCTCCAGTGCTTACTGGTTGTTTTAAACCATCTGTTTACGATTGTCATTCTAAAATGTTGTGTTTACCCAAACGTTTTGAACCAGGCAGCAGAGTCAAGCATGCTGCATGAGGGATCTTCCTGAAAATATTACAGAAAGAATATCAGAATTTAATCTTCATCCTTTGCTACAACTTTAACTACGTGCCACCTATGCACATCGTAACGTGCGATTCAGAAGATTAGACTTCAAATAATATGGGAACGTAATACATTAAAGAACTAAAAAGCAAAATACTCAAGGGTCATTTATCATCGTACTGAATAAATTTGTTGAAATAAATGAAACCGAAAACGCTTTAAATAACGAACAGATATTAATACTATGTCGTATGTAAAACCATTAAGGAGACGTCTGCAACAAGTCTAAATTGCATGAGTGGTTTGAACTTTAATGACAATGATAATTTAATGCGTTGCTCTAAACTAGCAAAATAAATTAGCGTAAAAGTGGCAAAGATGGTCGGCCTGCATGAGGTACACATTATGGCTTGCACACGCAACTTGACACAAAAGAGACCAATTATTTAATTGATTAAAACACCACGGAAAAAATATTCACCCTAATAGTGACCAGTCCTTTAGCCAATGCAGAGTGAAATTTAACGTCTTTGTGTTCGTATCATCTGTGATTTAAATAATCATATTCCAGAATATGGAAATGATGTCTTTCGGAGGGCGAAATCTTATTAAAATGTATTTCGATGATGAAATTTCGATTTTTTGTCAACCATCAACATTTTCTTGGTTGCATTTGCCGAAGCTGAGCGGCAAAGTTACTTGCGTAGATTAATTATATTTAATGCCTTCACAATGGTTTTACCATAACTGAATTTATGCGAAATAAAGGGGTTCATTTCTCGATGTGACAGTGACTTCCTAGGGTATTTGATGTCGTTTAATTTTTACTTCAGTTCTTTATGTGCCTTATTAATGTCAGATGGGTATTATCTTCAGTATTGATTTATAAATTTATGAAAGTCAATATAAGAAATTGTAGAAATTCCTTTTTTTCCACCAGAAAGATCTGCGAATGAATTTTTAGCAGTTTTACTATTGATTTTGGAAAACAATCGATAATGGAACTTGTGCATACTTTGTTAACTATTCGTCCCATATACGAATTGTCATCATGTTGTTTACTATTTTTTATATTAGCGTAGTAATGATTGATTGCACATTTTATCTTCATTATTTGGTGTTTTTACGTGCTGTTTAAAAGGTTGAACCGGCTAGTACTAAATGTGAAAGAGAGAATAAATGTAGCAGCACTAGCATTAATGTTGTGCTATTATGTCACTTTCCTGGTGGGGATTTGTTGGAAGAAATTCATAGCCTTAAAGGAAAATAGGGTTTTTGATGCCTTCATTTATTATGCAGAAATTTTTCTTCTGTCATTGATATAAATTGTGAAAATCAGCTTATGCTATTTAAAAAAATTTCTTCATCAAAGACCTAAAGGTCGTTTAAATAGCGATAATTACCCTCAGAAGCAGTTTTTCTAAAATTCGATTCGCTGATTCATACAAAATATTATGTCAGTTTATTTAATATTCTGCCTTAATAAAGCAATAAATTGGAAAAATGTCATATATTTTCTTGTTGCAAAAGTTAAATAATTAATTGCCGCTAAAATGAAATATTCTACCTTTTAAGGCAATATTAAGGCTATGGAGCTTTGATTTCTATATTTAGTTTTCTTAATACTTAAAATAATGGTCAATATTATTAAATATTTTGATTGGCTCTATTTTTGGATGAAAGAACTATAGGTTTAAAAGTAATGCAATTTCGTTACTTTTTCGATTTATATTGGCGACAACTAATATCTACTTCGCGAAACTGAGTTTCAACACGTTGCAAAATCCGGAACCACTGTGAAAATTATTCCATAAGATAATAATTAATTCTTTCCAGACTGGTAGTGCGGTGACTCTGATACTAGGCCACTATAGTTTAATTTTTAGAGTTACCTTGCCTTAACTGTACTGATCAGTCTTATTATCGGGCATGCTTACTTTTAGTACGTTCATAATTATTTTTGATTAAACTTAATATTGCTATTCTTAACATTACTTGTTGATACAGATTTAAAGGATGCGGCAAAAAAGGGATGGCGTTTCGAAATAAGTTGGTTCGGAACAAGAGACTATGTCCACGCGACTAGCAGCAATATTGATCAGTACAACAGTTACCATACAGTCATGCACATTGAATTTTATTGATTAAATATTATTTATCATTATATCAACCGTGCTCATCGTAATTTTCCCTGATATCCCTGTCTATATTATTGACTTATTGTTCTGCTCATATGACATATCGTGCGTTAGTCAAATTTTCTGTGTTCTCAACCTACCAGATTTGGTTTAAGCCAGGGAATTATGCAATTTATTATATAACGTGTCCAAAGCAACATGGTAAATGCTTCTGAGTAGAGAGAAGGCTTTTACTGTACATTGAATATTGTGGCATTTGGTTCTGGTTAAGATGAGAAAGCTTGTAAGGTTTGAAACCGTCTTGACATTTAAACCGTCAGTTGAAATTATTTCAATCTATGGAGCTCTTCGATACTACGCAGTAATGCAATTTGGCCCGTAGCCATAGAAATTCCGGCTTGACGACCGGTGGGCTCAAGCTAGTCGACCCGGGATTGGTAACATGAACCTTGCCGGGCATTAAAGGGACAGCCATCATCCCGTTTCATGTGAAGCCTCGAGTTTGGTCTAACTGCACTGTAACCTTTTGTTAAATGTGTAGTGACGGAATGAGAGCAAGCGTTCCAGATGTGAGGGGCAAGTTTCGGCTGCTAAAGGAAACTGGCCACTGGCATCTGGGCAGATAGTGCTCATCAGCTTTGGTTAGCAGACTATCTATGAGAAGGAAAACTCACTAGGAATGGGCGACCTAGTGTTCTTTTACAGTCCACATATAACCATGGCAAGTACAACTTAAAATAATTACATACTGCATCGGCCGTCGCGCAGTATAAAAAGGGTCGCCTTATCTGCTGAGCCGTGCAGGGTGGATAAGCGAAAACAGGCTACTGCAGGCAACTCCAACTCTATATTCGATTCTGCGTCCTTTCCTTCCCTTTCCTCTTCTCAATCTTACAATAACTCTCTTTTAGATACTATAAATATGGTTGGTTTAGATCATAACACTGAGCCCAATACTAGGTTGCCAAATATCGAAAATGGTTCTTGTAGACGATCATTCATTAAACCTAAGTTAGGTTTCAACGTAGGCGCATTTAATGTGCGAACATAAAAACAACTTGGAAAGCAAGAATCTCTTGCTCGTACGTTGGATAAATTAGAAATCGACATATGTTGTGTATCTGAAACCAGAATACAGGATCCTACGTGTATTACAGAACTAGTTGCACCATCCCTATCTACGCGTTATTGGCTTCGAACATCTGGTTCCACAGAGTTTTCTCAAGCCGGTAAATGGGGCGTTGGTATTGCCCTTAGCGCGCGAGCTGAAGCTTGCTTAATTGAATGTATCCCTTTAAATAGTCGATTGTGTGCGGTACGTTTAAATACATCTACTAAAATCAAAGCAAAAAACCGTTATCATCGTTGCCTCTTCGTTGTATCTGCATATCCTCCTACCGATTGCAGCCCAGAAGAAACCAAGGACGCCTTTTACTCCGAATTAAGCTCCTTACTAAGTAAAGTACGAGGTTCGGATATAATCCTGGTGGTGTGACATGAATGCTTAATTTGGTCGCTTAACTAACACAGAATTTCATTTAGGTGGAAGATACACGCTAAGCTCGACTCGCAATGATAATGGTGAACGGCTTTTGGATAGCTGCGCTGAACATAGACTATATTTAAGTAGTACAAATTTCAGACGTAGTGTTAAACGTTGTGCTACATGGCGTCCTCCAGCACCCGGACAACGGTGGACTCAAATAGATCATGTAGCAATTAGTTATAGATGGCGTGGTTGCATCCAGGATTGTCGCTCTTTTTGGAACACTTATGTCGACTCGGACCATGCACTTATCCGTTGTAGATTTGCTCTAAATTTTTCCGGGAAAATAATTAAGAATAAACCCCAAATTGATGTAGGCAAACTCGAACAACCGTCCATCCGACAAAACTATGAAAATATTCTTAAGGCTAATCTAACTAGTCTGAATAGCGAAAATCCGAATATACTTTGGTTCAAGATAAGTTCCACTATGCACAATGCAGGTACTACTGTATGTGGCATAGCAGGCCCCCGTAGAAATAATCACTGGCTCTCTGTAAAATCTATGGAGATACTCGAAATTAGGCGCCAAATTCCACCTGCCTCGACTCATAATAATACCCGTCGCAATATAAGACGCCAACTTAAGCGCAGTCTAAGAGGCGATCTCGAAAATTTTTGGAGCAGAAAGACTGAAGAAATGGAAGTAGCTTTCGCGTCAGGTAACAGTCGCTGTTTGTTCCAACTTATATGCACAACAGGTCCGAGAAAGTTAAAAGTTAGCGAAACTATAAATGATAGTAACAACGAATTAATAACCCGAGTGGTGAGGGGACACCACTTGTACCAAATTCCCAAGAAACTCCATGAAATGTGGAGCCGGCTTATCCTCCAAAAAGAGTCAGCCGCAGTAAAGTAAAGTAAGTAATTAATAACCGATAAAATATGTCGTCTTGAAAGGTGGGCTGAACACTTTAGAGATCAATTTTCTTGGCCACCCGCGTCAGTTCTGCTTCCCGAAAGCATGTCTGCATCAGCAGTGTGGAATGTTAGTCCCAAAGAACCATCCGAGTTCGAAGTACGCGATGCAATCCTATCTCTTAAGCGCCGCAAAGCCGCCGGCCCCGATGATCTGCTTCCGGGATTGTTTAAGGATGGTAGCGATATAATTTCAGGAGCGTTGACCAAACTTTTTCATACTGTATGGAATGAGGAAACCGTACCACTTGACTTGAATGAGTCGACCATCATTCCCATCTTCAAAAAAGGCAATCGTAATTCGTGCGATAACCATCGATGTATAAGTTTGACTCCGGTCGTATCAAGGTTATTTGCTTCGATTATCCTACGTCGTCATAGAACAGGCCGGATTCCGCGCAGGACGAGGTTGTAAAGATAATATTTTTACATTAAGGCAAGTTCTCGAACAGAGACATTTATATCACCGTCCCACAATAGTCGTCTTTCTAGACTTCAATGGTGCATTTGATTCGGTGGATCGCAATGTTTTATTCCATATCTTGTCGAAAAGCGGTGTGCCCACTAAATTTGTTAATATTATACGAGCTCTCTACACAAATACTTCTGGTCGCGTTAAGGTTTACAACGAATTAACGCATAACTTTACAACCAGCAGTGGTGTTCGTCAAGGTTGTCCATTTTCCCCATTTTTGTTTAATTTTGTAATCGATGCTATTATGAACAACACTCTCACACATTCAGGACGTTGGAGTTAAAGTTCTCCCGGGAGATAAACTAGTCGATCTTGACTATGCGGACGATATCGTACTATTATTTGACAATCAGCATGCTGCCCAGACCACCTTAAATAGATTAGCAAACGTTGTTACGTCTTTCGGTATGAAATTCGCACCCTCTAAATGTAAGATACTGTTACAGGATCACCCACCACTCACTCCAACGTTGCGACTGCAGAATGAAGATCTTGACATAGTCGACAGGTTTACATATCTTGGGAGCTCTATCAATAACGTAGGCAATATGTCCGACGAGGTGAGAATACGGATCGCGAAAGCTAAAATAGCTTTCTCGAACCTTCGTCATTTATGGAGAAACGGGAATATTTAACTTTGCCTTAAAGGTTTTGTTTACAATGCATCTGTACGCGCAGTTTTAATATACGCTAGTGAAACTTGGCCTCTTAGAGTTGATGATCGGAGACGCTTACAGACATTCGATCATCATTTAAATACTGTTTGTTGCGAAGATCTAATATATATGCAAGTATGTATTAGGTTTTGCGAACCTAGTAACAAATTAGTTCAGTTGTGACCAGAAGGATAAACCAAAGGCAGCATGAACGGAAAGTATAATCTCATGCACATTCGTTTCGTGCTTACTGGCGACTCATCAGTAGGAGCCGGTATTACGCCCTTTAACCATTATATATATGGTAGAAGAATGTGGAATAATAGGACGGTACAATCTCCTAGACGAATGTGTAAACCTGTAATAGTGAAGCTAACATAATCTGAAGTCAACGAAAATACGACTTCAATGCTAACTCACACTATATGACGAATGTGTAAACCTGTAATAGTGAAGCTAACATAATCTGAAGTCAACGACAATATGACTTCAATGCTAACTCACACTATATAATATATATACCGAGTCTGTAAAGGATACTAACACTATGGCCATTGTGTTAGTAACTGATACCTTTTTTGAAATCGATGAGTACCGGATACTAACACTATGGTTTCCGAGTCAGTACATCCAAATTGGGTAGTATAGGAACCACTCGTCTGCCGGGATGGGGTCCTCGTGCACATCACATTTCTTGGTTAGAAACCCTTAGCGATATGGCAGCGAATCGAGCTCAGTGGCGATCTTGTTGCAGATGTATAGTAGAATCATCTTAACTTTCTTTTCTTAGTAGGGCAAAGTTAGCTGCGAGGTTCGGTTTGTTTATGACGTGATACGGTGAAATCCGCAAGGAAGCTGTGTTGCTGATGTTGCCTTGCCCGAATGCTAACTTGGCCATAATGGTGTTGTGGAGAGGTTTAGTTTGCCTCATTTCTGTGAGTTATCCTGATAAATTTACTTATAGTAGCAAGGTTTTCCTTCTCTCTCTACCACTCTCCCTCTCTCGTAAATCTTAATAATAATTATCTAAATTCACTTATATACTTTTTTCCACTCCTTATGATTATATGGCAGTGAAACATTAGTCACTTGACTTTTTTGTGGCTGGAAATGATGATGATGCAATTTAATGAGATTAATTATTTATAATTAAACACTTGATGTCGATTTTAATTTGTTCGTTAATTTAACGAACTCGCAAATCAAACCATTAATATAACTAAAACTTAGATACTGTTTGTTGCGTTGAACTACGATATATGCATTTATTTATTATACGTTGCGTACCCTGTAACAAATTATATTAAATATGACCAGAAGTATAAATCAAAGTCAGTATAAACGGAAAGTATAATCTCGTGCCCTAATTTGTTTTGTGCTTACTAGCAACTCATCATTAGGAGACGTTACAGTCCCGTTATATTATATATATATATATATATATATATATATATATATATATATATATATATATATATATATAGAGAGAGAGAGAGAGAGTTATGGCTTTGAAGTCGCATTTTCGACGATTTAATATGAAGTTAGCTTCACTACTGCAGATTTACGTATTGTATAGGATATTGTGCCGTCAAATTGTCCCACATTGCTCACTTGAATATCTAGTGGTTAAAGAGCGTAATACCAGCTCTTACTGATGAGTCGCCAGTAAGCATGAAACTAATTTGCACATGAGATTATACTTTCCGTTCATGCTGAATTTGGTTTATCCTTCTGGTCATATTTGAAATAATTTTTACTAGATGATCTACATCTAATACATAAATGCATTATTATAGATATATTAATATAAACCGCCAAGAATTGATTCCAGATTTGAACAATCTTGTTCTCAGTTGACGAACTAAGTACATGTCTATAACGCGTAAACTAATAAGTTCACCATTTCTATGAAGAAAAGTTTGCATTTTAATTATACTAAAGTTGAGTGACAGGGGTTTTCGTGTACATAATGCTACATACGTGCATATTCCATACACACCAACATGCATACATTTACGTAGATCTGGTTCTCCTGCAGGGTGAGCTCCGAAGAGATAAAGCCAAAATGGTAAAATATATGAATCTATTTAATTGGACCGTGTTCGCCGCTAGACAACCAAATGCTTTCGTCATTCAAATGTCTTTTTTAATGAAGGTACAGTTTGGCATGATCAAGTGACCAATATCGCAAGTAGTATGTATTACGTGTTGCGAACCTAGTAACAAATTAGTTCAGTTGTGACCAGAAGGATAAAGCAAAGACAGCATGAATGGAAAGTGTAATCTCATGCACATTCGTTTCGTGCTTACTGGCGACTCATCAGTAGGAGCTGCTATTACGCCCTTTGGGTGAGAAATGTGGGATAAAAAGACGGTACAATCTCCTAGACGAATGTGTGAACCTGCAGTAGTGAAGCCTACATTATATAAAGTCTCGACAATGCGACTTCCACGCTAACTCACTCTATATAATAGTAGTCTGCGTCCATCTGATTCTGATCTCCTGCTTCTGTGGTCGCCTCGAATACCAGGCGAGCAGGATGTTATTGGCCTTCTTAAACATTGCTTCAACCAACGCAATGCGTTATAAAACTATGCTCCACTGTGATTATACATAAAAAGAGCGGCCAAATGAAAATGGTAGGCTTGTAAAATTTGCTTTTAATAAGTACATCCATTAGGTAAATTGGAAAGGGCATGAAGAAAACTGAGTAACATTACCCTCCTTGCGCTGGAAACCTTTTTCGTTCATCTCCCAGATGTCCATACGATACAGGTAGACGAGCTGAATACATTGAAAACCTTGGGCTTTGTGTCTAGTGAAAAAGTCTGGTAATTACAAAGTACTTGGCATAATTTGCCAAAGGCGGCAGCAGCACGGCACTGAAATTCAGTTCATACTGAATAGCTATTTCGTGAGCCTTGAGATGTTTGCTTTCCAATCCTGTTAGTATAGCAGAATCATCAACATATTTGAGACCAGAAAGTTGACCACTACGTTCGATATCCTGTTCCTTAGTATTGCGATGACCTCAACATAGGGTCCATCGAATACAAAATTTAATGATAACATAGCAATGGCACATACGTTTTCAAAGCTGAAGTCAATTGCAAAAATGTTGAGGAAGACACCTAGCAGTGCGAATACAGACTGATGAGTCATTATAACAGATTTTAATAAGACGAAATTCTTGGACCTATACGCCATAACTAAGTGTATTTCGTAATAAAATCTTGCGCGAGCAGAATAACAGTGGCTGAGTAATTTTGAAAACCAAACGATATCTGGCCGCTGATAACGGTGGCGCAACATGAGCCTGCCGCGCGACTCAGGAAATTGGTCAACACATACCATTTTCTGCCGAAAACCTGCCTAAGTTAGCGAATTTCGCTTCTATCGCTTTTCACAAATCCTTATGAGGATAATAGTCGCACCTACCATTTATGTATCAACAAACAAACTGATACAACGATACTTGACATAAACACCACTCTCATTGTAGTTAACCAGTCGCACAGCATAGAAAAACTACTGTCAGTCACACGTACTGACGCGTTTCGACCTTCCTTGATCATCATCAGAGCTCGACGGCAAGCTGACCAGCGAGGATCGAACTGGAATGCATGTAAAAAGAAAGCAAAATTAGGTATGCGATTCTAACCTCTTTTGATCTCGCATATATGGTATTTACAGTTTCTGTGTACTGAGGAAAGTCAACATTATGCAGCTTTCGTAACATGTAAATAAGTAATACAATTGAGTAATCATTGATTGCTCGGGTGGTTGTAACAATTCTCTATATCAAGCTTTAAAGTTTGATTTAAATTATTATTCTTATCACTGGCGTAATCAATGATTGTTAAATTCTATACCTTTTATATATATATATATATATATACATATATATATATATATATATATATATATATACTATATATATATATATATATATATATATATATATATATATATATGCTATACTATATACTATGAATGCTACTGAAGCTGCAAAAGTTAATGTTAGTGACTAAAAAGGATATTGTGTAGCCCAAATTTCCGGATAAGCACGATGTATGTAAGACTACTAGAGGTGAGAGTTTTATATCTAATTTTGCATTGCGGTTTGATTCTAACTAGACACTTTTTCGTCATGCTCTGATTAGGACCAAGGAAGGCCGAAACGCACTAGTACGTGTGTCTGATGGTAGTCTGCTATATTTTGCGACTGGTTTAATTCAATTGGATTTGTGTTTTTATAAAGATCGGAAACTCGATTAAAAGTATTGTTACAACCAACCCCTCAATCAATGATTGTTTATTTGATACAACGGTATTTAGCTGGCGTGCAAGTGTTATCTTTTCTGTAGTGGCCCTCGTTCAAATATTTCCGCAGGAGTACTCGATCCATTTTGCGGCAGTGAATGTTTGCAGATTGTAGTTGTGCATCTAGACATAGCTTAACGCTTGGTTTAGTCAGCACTACATGTCTAGTTAATCATCTTCATTGTAATAGTGCAGTTAAATAGCCTTTATTGCTTGGTTTAATCATCGTCGTCATCATCATCATATTTATGTACGAGTTAAAAGTTATGATATGAAGCTAAAGGCTATAAGTATATACATTGTGTTTATGTAATTAGAGCATCTTGTTTAAGTAGCGTGGTGTAATCCGAATGCAACTTCAGAAAGCGTATAACATTGAAGATGTAATGTGCACCGTGTTATACTAAATACGTTTGACCGAACATGGCCATAATTAATAGCAAAGGAGGATAACTGCTTTGGAACAAATAGTACTGTAAATAAAATTACAGTATGTCTGCTGTGAATAAACATTGTTTAATGAGATCTATTGTCTGTAGAAGTTGTATGCTTTGGCCTTATAAAAGAACATTTTTTGGTTATGGTCCCTAAATCCTAAATAAAGTGATTCGCTTATAAATTCGACGCATAATATGCTCACTCTTAGAGAAACAGTTGCTGCATTTCCTCTACTAGATAGAGATGTGCAGGAACATAAACTCCAGTATGGTTACCAGATTGTAAAAACGAACCAGATAAAGGATGACTGAGCAAGGTGGTGGTTCAATCGGCGTTGAACACCACACAGATCCATCAGATTTTCTATTTCGACAAACGTAAAATCTCAGAACGACGACCATCGTGTCTGACGGATTTCTGGTACTTTATTATACAAAATATATGTCACTTCAGAATCTGCCTTTTTGATGCTTGTCTCATGATAACGTCCATGAGTCACAATATTGATAACAAAGCCATTTTTATTATGTGGTGGATTGGCGAGGATTTTTGGAAGTGCTTGTCGAGCTTTGATTCTATAACTTGGGGCACCCGTACTTTCTTTGGTTGAATAACTTATGCTTATACACTAGATTTGAACTGACAGATTTAATTGTTTGGTACATTGGCTAAATTAAGCCATTGTTGATTTTTTTCCAGCGTATGATCATAACCAGGACACGGTCTCCTATTTTCTCAACAGTTGTCGCGTGTTTAATAGCCGTGGTGTTAGTGAAGATGGAAGCTTAGTTTTTATGCTTGCTTAAGCTAATCCTTCTTAGCTTTCGAGGTGCAATTTGGTGTCGTGTTCATTCAGCAATTAGTGGATTGTAAACATAGTTAACGTAAGAACAATGACGCATTCCTTTTAGTATAACCCGAACGCGTATTACTGTATTGGCAGTCGGCCATCTTTGTGGGATAACTCTTAAGTAGTAACAAGGATTACAAGCGTGGTTAAAACATACGACCACTACAACTGCAACCTGCACTTTCCATGCAATTAAAAAACTTGCTTGATTTATGGTAAAGCTAAGACTATTCATATTGATTATGAATCGCATGAAAATTGCGGCTCTAGTAGCTTTCGGGATTACTCATGTGTTTGACTTCCGCCTGCAGCCAAGTCTGTGCTGTACCAGCAGTGTAATAATCCCAAATGTCTTGTTTAGACGATAGGCGGGTTTCGCTATATTGTGTATTCACCAAGATTTTCTGACATGGCCAACTAATTTGCATAGCCTAATGCTGCTCTCGATTCCAGGCGCATGATCAAGAAAACTAATGTCGTTTACTAAGAATCGAGAGCGACGTGAGGTTCTCCAAATCATCTAGTGCAAATCAGTCGCAAACGTCTGCATATGCTGATAGAACTGAGAGAAGCTTTAAACGCTACCCTTAAAAATGTGTATCGTTTAGGTTATATCAACATTATTTATTTTTGCAATTATGTACCATCTAATTTGCAAAGCCTAATGCTGCTCTCGATTCCAGGTGAATGATCAAGGAAACTAACGGCGTTTACTTAGAATCAAGAGCGGCGGGAAGTTCTTACAATCATCTAGTGCAAATCATTCGCAAACGTCTGCATATGCTGATAGAACTGAGAGAAGCTTTAAACGCTACCCTTAAAAATGTGTATCGTTTAGGTTATATCAACATTATTTATTTTTGCAATTATGTACCATCTAATTTGCAAAGCCTAATGCTGCTCTCGATTCCAGGTGAATGATCAAGGAAACTAATGTTGTTTACCTAGAATCGAGTTCGGCGTGAATTTCTTCAAATCGTCTAGTGCAAATCAATCGCAAACGTCTGCATATGATGATAGAACTGAGACAAGCTTTAAACGCTACCTTAAAAAATTGTGTATTGTTTCGGTTATATCAACATTATATATTTGTGCAACTGTGTAATAGGCTCCTACGTATGATTCGACAGTAAGCATGAAACGCATACGTACATGAGATTACACCTTTTGTTCATGCCGACTTCGGTATATCCTTCTAGTCCTATTTTACAATCTTTTTACTCAATACGCAATATCCAATACCCAATTGTATATATATTTGTACTCCACAAAATATCCAACTTTTGCATATATATATATATATATATATATATATATATATATAAAAATCGTTACAAGTTTCATCATTTTTTCAAAATATGAGAACAAGGGAACGTACTTTATGGAATAACATTTATTAATAAATATTATTTCTACCAAGATCCACAGCCATTATTCTGAATTCGTTAATATTTTCGTTCAACCAATCCAAACTGTACATTTGTCGTGGCCAATTCCTTCTTAGCTATGTCTGTCTTCGCTGTTCGCAGTTTAGACCACTCCTTGTCCGTAACGTCATATGGTGTGTCATCGCTTTCATTGTGAGTGCGTCCGTAATTGACGGGTGTGTCGTATTTTGCGGAACATAGGCTATTTTTGAATGCCTGTTAGTTATGTTTTTGTTCCAATCCAATTTGATTTCTTTTTGAATTACTTTCTGCACGTTTAAACAGAGGTTTAGGTTATTAACTGCAATAGCTTCAAAAGCCAGAGGCATTTTTTCCGTTTTTTTCTTGTACAGAACTGAAAATTGTTACTAATAACGGCATGACCTGTGAGTAGTATACGCTCGCAAATTGCTGATTTTTGGGCAGGAGCTGCACCCCGCTTTAATGGTTTTTGATGGAGATGATGATCTATTCTAGTTTAAAGCCTCCTTTTTTTAGCCGATGTACTGAGCGTTGCAGGAACATTGCAATTTGTATACAGATAAAGGTGTTGAAGTAACAGAGTGGCTACCTTATTCATTAATTAATAAAATTTTTTGTTGTGTTGAACACAACTCTCACCTGTATTGATGGAAACAGTGCTTTAGTCGCTCGAACTACTTTTCTTTTGAAGATCTCATATATATTTATAATAGGAAGAAAAAACATTAATAACAAAGTGGATAATGGCAATTAATTTCGAGACTACTAAACTTCACTTTACAATCATTCATTTATATGCATCCTGGGTTTTCATTTGATTATGTGGTTGACTACAAATCTGACTCAGCTTTACTTCTATTTATTGCTTGGGCTGATTAGTTAGTGTGAATGCGTACACGTCTCTGTGTGCGCCTGTTTGCATGTAAAGGTTTTTCTCGCTGTATTGCGCAACTCTGTTTTCTCCACTGGGTAACAACGCAGGTGCGGATTGCCGAGTTGAATGTTCATATTTTTTTGAAAATTCTGTCTCCGTATGTGCAGCTGTTATTTCCCTTTCAGTTTGTTGCCAATCTCATTGAATGTTTTTTGAGTCTGGTCGAGGGGGTGTTTGGTCTTGCCTGGATGCTAGCAAATTGTTGTTGGATTTTATAATTCGTGGCCAGTCGATTAATATATCGCGTTGATGAAGTTTTTGAATATTTAGGCCAAGTGTTGGTTGTTTTTTATATAAATAGCTTCATAATTATGTAATAGTTTTTCTTATTTTACTTTATGTAGAGTTGAGAAATTGCTCAAATTGGCTGGGTGCCCCGTTTTCAATATATGATCGGAAATAGCTTATTTTTCTGACGGAGCCAAGCATTTTTTTAATCAATTTCTGCGGAAAATATTGCTGGATTCTGTTAACCAATTGCTTCTTCGTACGTCCAATATATGTGCTATCGCACATACATGAAAATTCGCAGACTATAAATGACTTGGATAGAATTGGCAATCGATCTTTTGTATTCAACATTATGATTCTCTGTATTCAATATGTGATTTCAACTTTAACACTGGGAAAATTCTCCTTAGTTACTCCATTTAGCCGCCGTGCAATTATTGAGGCCGGTACGTCGCTTCTAAATGGTAAGTTTAGGAAAACCTGATTGATGGTTCCCTATCTAGTGCGAATCCCACGTAGTTTGATGTTGACATCAATGAACCGCTCTGGGTGGTTATTCATTAGCAAAATTGTCTTCATGTAGCCCAGTTCTTCTTTGATCTTGTGTTCAGAGCAGATCTTCCTAATTCTGTTTGCTAGGTTGTTAACTTAGTTTCTTTTTTGGGATTTTGGCACACTGCTGTTGTAGTGAATGTATTGCCTGGTGAAAGTGGATTTTCTTTCTACGGGCAGTTCAAATCACCATTTTCTTCACGAATGAATTGGATATCAAGGAATGGAAAACTACCGTCTTTAACTACCTCGAGAACGATTTTGTTGTTTGGATCGGCCCCATTAGCCTTCTTGATGATTTCGGATGTGTCTGCTGCTTCTGCGATGAACAATAATATATAATCTGCATACATTTTGTAAAGTGCTCATTGGAAAATTATATCTTTTAGGTTCGTTTGTTCAAGATAATACCGTATACATCTGCTTGTAGGGGTGCACTGCAGCTTCCCACAGCTACACCATTGATCTGGCGGTAGTATTTCCCTTCAAATATAAATTGCACGATTTCCGTACATGCTAATATGAGGTCTTTGATGTCATTGGTGTCTATAGTAAAATCGGAAAACACATTTTTAATCAGGTCACACAAGATCTCCATTGTCTTGTCCACTGGAATGTTCGTATATAAGGATGAGACGTCAAGCAAGACCAATGTATTCTGTAGAATTCTTTCCCCTTCAGTTTATGTTGGCTCGAAGGAGACCTTGATAGCGTTGGCGTTTACGATATTTAGTAATGGTTGAAGTATTTTGCAGAGAAACGTAGCTGGTTTATGCTGTGGTGCATTTATGATTGAAAAAACGGGCTGCACCGAAGGAGCTCCTGAGGCTGTGAGTGCAATAAGTGTTTTTGGTTTGCCGCATAATCTTGCAGTGTTTGTTCCGACGGGTTTTGCCATTTCGATGTATTCTATGAGTTTTGATCTAATATAGGAATCAGCCATTGATGATTGATCACTTATAATCTTGTTCTTAGGCCTTGTATAAGCGTCGGCTTCAAGTATAACAACTCATTATCCTTTGTCGGGTGTGGCAAATCGTATTGATTTGTATGATTGTTGTTTTCGGAGTTCGGCTATGTGCTTTTTTTGTGATGCTTTGGTTGCACTTGAATTCATTTTTTGTATTTTTCTAGTTCGCTAACTCTCTCAGCTTTCAGTCCTTGTCCATTGAATGCCCGTGAGGCGGTGTCTTTCATTAAGTCATTGTAAAATTTTTGCGTTCCAGCCTGGATGTCAATAATGTCGCGATCACGCAGGTTTCTCTTGCTTATGCAGAATTGTGCCCCTAAGGAGAATAATTCTTTCTGATGTTTTTATAAGATAACTTTTGAATAATTGTGAATAAAGGCATCTAGATTTGTAGGAAATATTTCCAGATCCCTTGTGAGAACATTAGTTTTTTGGCAGCAGTTATTTTAATCAACGTGTCTATCTTTGTTGTAAAAACAGTGTATTCGCCGTCGCTCAATCTTTGCATGTTGGCAACCTAGTGATTGAATGATTCTCTCGGCATCGAGAAGATTTGATTGGTTGGACTCGTTGGGTGAAAGCAATACGCGGCTTATAAGTTTATTCGTCGGTTTCTGGTTATTTCTGCTGTACTGCTTGAGAAATCGTTTTGGCATAACATCTGATTGCAAACACAATTTGAAGAACTTCATTCTTTCGAGAAATTTGGCACTTACGCAACTGGCTGCATTATAAGTGTTTAGATCCTTACAGGTAAAAGGCTGACCCCGTTCTTTAATAATCTTTTTTTTCTTAAAAAATGTCCAATAAATGGCCTTAATTCACTTTGTTAATAATGTGTTTTTTCTTCTTAATTTGAAATATACTGTGTAATATTCGAAAGAAATGGACTTAATAAAGATTATTAAAGAACAGGATCAGCCTTTTATCTGTTAGGATCTAAACACTTATATTGCAGCCAATTGTGTGAGTGCCAAATTTCTCGAAAGAATTAAGTTCTTCAAATCCTGTTTACAATCAGATTTTGTGCCAAAACGATTCCTCAAGCAGTTCAGCAGAAATAACCAGAAACCAACGAATAAACTTATAAGCCGCTTATTGCTTACAGCCACCGAGGCCAACCAGTCAAATCTTCTCGATGCCGAGAGAATCATTCAATCACTGGGTTGCCAACATGCAAAGATTGAGCGACGGCATATACACTATATTTACAATAAAGATAGACACGTTGATTAGAATAACTGCTGCCAAAGAAACTACGGTCCTCACGAGGGATCTGAAAAAAATTCCTTCAAATCCAGATGCATTTATTCACAATTATTCAAAAGTGAACTTATCAAAACACCAGAAAGAATTATTCTCCTTAGGGGCACAATTCTGCATAAGCAAGAGAAACCTAAGTGATCGCGACACTATTCACATCTAGGCTGGAACGGAAAAATTCTACAATGGCTTAACGAAAGACACCGCCCCACAGGCATTCAATAAACAATGACTGAAAGCTGAGATAGTTAGCGCACTAGAAAAATACAAAAAGGAATTTAAGGGCAACCAAATCATCAAAAAAAGCACATAGACGAACCCCGAAAACTACAATCACACAAATCAATACGATTTGCCACACCCGACAAAGGATAAGGAGTTGTTATACTTAAAGCCGACGCTTATAGATGGTCCATGAACAAGATTGTAAACGATCAATCTAAATTCATTGATGTCAACACCAGGCCGCGGCAGATTCGCATAAGAGAGGATACCGTCAAGCAGGCTTTACTAAACTTACCATTTAGAGGCGAAGTACCGGCCTCAATAATTGTACAGCGGCTAAATAGAATAACTAAGGATAATATTCCAAGTGTTAAAGTTATTATCACATTTAGCACACAGAGATTCATGAGGTCAGATGCCAGAGATCAATTGCCAATTCTCTCCAAACTATTCATAGTCTACAAATTCTCATGTATGTGCGGTAGCACATATATTGGACGTACGAATAAGCAATTGATTAACAGAATCCAGGAATATTTACGTCAAAAATTGATCAAAAACATGCTTGGTACCGTCATGAAAACCAGCTATTTCCGATCATATATTGGAAAGGGAGCACCCAGTCAATTCGATCAATTTCTCAATTCTACCTAAAGCAAAATAATGAAAACAATTATACATTTATGAATCCCTTCATATAAAACAACAAAGACCTGACTTAAATATTCAAAGGTTTCATCAACATGATATTCTAATCAAATGGCCACGAATCACAAAAACCAATAACAATTAACTAGTATCCAGGAAAGACCAAACTCTCTTTTGAATAGGCTCGACAAAAATTCGACGGATTGGCAACAAATTGAAGGGGAAAAACGTCTGCACATACGGAGACAGAAATTTCACAACAATATGAGCATTCAACACTGCAATCCGCACCTGCGCTGTTATAAAGTGAACAAAACAGAATTGCGGAACAAGGCGATAAGAAAGACTACATTCGAGAAAATAACATTCATACACGTAGCATCCAACAATGCGAAAATACATCAATAAAAGAATGCCCAGATCTCAGGCATCGCTTTGCAATGCAGCGCGAAAGACCTTTACATGCAAATAGGCACAAACACAGACACATACGCATGCACACTTACAAATCATCCCAAACAGTAAATCGAAATAAAACCGAGTCAGATTTGTTGCCACCCGCATAATCAAATGAAAACCCAGGATGTATATAAATGAAAGATTGTAAATTGAAGTTTAGTAGTCTCGAAATAAATGGCCATTATCCATTTTGCCATTATTGTGTTTATTCTCCCTTTGAAATATACTGTGTAATATTCGAATGGAAATAAACATATACATGTGTGTTAAATAATTAAACACTCATTAAATGCGCGGGTAGTTATAAAATTCCCTTATATAGAAATTTCCAGCTTGAGATGAACACCAATCAAAATGTACTTGACCAGTCGCACACCAGCAAAACTACTATTAGTCACATTTGCTGACTCGTTTTAATATTTTATGATTTTCATCTGATCAAGACCGAAGACCGACTAATGTGGATCAAACTACAAAGTATATAGGAAGTATGTAAAATCTGCTCTTAGTAGTTTCTAATACATTGCATTTGAATGGAAACTTTGGTTGCACAATTTCTATACAGACATGACTATGCCGTTTCGGCAGCTTTTGCCACACGTATACAAGTTAGTAAGTTTGCCGTCGTACTTTGATGACGATCATGGAAATTCAAACACGTCAATTTTCGGTTGACGGCAGTTTTACTATGCTGCGAGACTGGTTAGATGTATATATATATATATATATATATATATATATATATATATATATATATTCATTGTACCCTTCCTGTGTGCAAAACCAAAAAGAAATTTTATCAGATACAAGAAACATTTCTTTCTCATTATCTCCTCAAGTATCTACTAATGAACATATCTTTATATATAAATTGGAAAGCAAAACAAGATAGAAATATGTAAACATAGAGAGAGTGTGAAAAAACGGAAACCAATCAATTGCGTGCGTCACATCCAGTTCAAGCTCAATGCCTGAACATGCTTCTTCTGCTTGCATAAATCCGGCTGCAATTTGTTTATCCATAAGGCTTCGTATGTGGCTAGCTCCCTTTTGTTATTGCATTTAGTAATTATTTGAATGCTACGTCTGGAGAACATACGTGCGATGTTTCGACGATGTGTTGCGCAATTGCAGACGTGTATTCACCATTTGATTTAAGACAGGCGTTTAAGTTACAATGTTCTCTCATTCGAGTAATTAACCGTCTGGTCGATCGGCCTACGGTTAATTACTCGAATGAGAGAACATTGTAACTTAAACGCCTGTTTTAAATCAAATGGTGAATACACGTCTGCAATTGCGCAACACATCGTCGAAACATCGCACGTATGTTCTCCAGACGTAGCATTCAAAATAATTACTAAATGCAATAACAAAAGGGAGCTAGCCACATACGAAGCCTTATGGATAAACAAATTGCAGCCGGATTTATGCAAGCAGAAGAAGCATGTTCAGGCATTGAGCTTGAACTGGATGTGACGCACGCAATTGATTGGTTTCCGTTTTTCACACTCTCTCTATGTTTACATATTTCTATCTTGTTTTGCTTTCCAATTTATATATAAAGATATGTTCATTAGTAGATACTTGAGGAGATAATGAGAAAGAAATGTTTCTTGTATCTGATAAAATTTCTTTTTGTTTTTGCACAGGGGAAGGGCACAATGACTTTATTAAAGCTCATCTTAAACGAATATATATATATATATATATATATATATATATATATATATATATATTCTTTTGAAATGCGAGCTTTAATAAAATTCATTGTACCCTTCCTGTGTGCAAAAACAAAAAGAAAATTTATCAGATATAATTTTTATTAATGAGATATAAATGGCATAAACGGGTATCTCTTAAAGCAAAAATCAGTAAATATACAAATTTTTGTAAAAGTACAAATATTTTTCACTTTTCATTCTTAAATATAATATTTATTTTAAAAATCATATATATATATATATATATATGTATATATATATATATATATATATATATATATATATATATATATATATATATATATATATATATATATATATATATATCATTTAAAAAAGCGACTATAATAAAATTCATTGTACTCTTCCTGTCGTGCAAAAACAAAAAGAAATTTTATCAGATATAAGAAACGTTTTCTTTCGCATTGTCTTCTCAAATATCTACTAATGAACATATCTTTATATATAAATTGGAAAGCAGAACAAGATAGAAATATGTGAACATAGAGAGAGTGAGAAACGGAAACCAATCGAGACATTGCCGTGCGTTCTCCAGTCGAGCTTCAAAGCTAATTGCTAAATGCATAAACAGGGTGCTAGCCACATACGAAGCCTATGGATAACCAAATTGCAGCCGGATTTATGTAAGCAGAAGAAGCACGTACAAGCATTGAGCTTGAACTGGATGTGACGCACGCAATTTGATTGGTTTCCGTTTTTCACACTCTCTTTGTTCACATATTTCTATCTTGTTTTGCTTTCCAATTTATATATAAAGATATGTTCATTAGTAGATATTTGAGAAGACAATGCGAAAGAAACGTTTCTTATATCTGATAAAATTTCTTTTATTTTTTGCACACAGGAAGAGTACAATGAATATATATATATATATGAACGATAGATTCTTAAACAAACTCGCACCGGCTGAAGCTCCGGTCACAGCAATGTCTGGCATGTAATTGGTGAGTAACAGATAAGGACAAAACAAGTCTATCTATCGAATTTCCCTTGCTGCCTTATGCAATGTTTAGTGTAAAATTACGATATATACACGCGTATTTATTTATTTTTATGCTATTTTTAGCTTCTTTTCAGAGCATAATAAAATCAATCGAGTTTGGCGCATCAAGTTTCTATTTTATGACGAGAATCACTCTTGATCCACAGTTTCCACAAACATTTTGCACACCGCTTTAAAAAGTAGGTGTTTGCGCAAAGATGTGCTAAAATATGCCTTCATCGTTGGTTACTTAAGTAAACAAATATGATTAGATGAAAATGGCACCGGCTTAACTTACCTAAGATTAAAAAAAATATGGATTAAGCTCGAATATCCTTAATGTATTTACTTGTGATTGAGTCATGCGAGTATAATTCGAGGTATGTTTTAAGAGTAATTCCATATAGAATAATCCGTCATTTCATCATTGGTACTACCTCATCAAGCTGGGGTAGTTGCAGTATCTTTTTTATTTTTTATTTATCGTTACAATTTTCTCTGTCTTAATAATTTACTCATTGATTGAATTTTTTATTTACTTGTTATATATGCGAAATATAAAGTCCCATTTAGATAAGATAGATTTGTCGCTATCCATTCAGATTGACAGCTGTCAGTTTAGACTAGATTAGAGTTAGGTCACTGCAACGAATGACGGAAATTTGATAGCCTCTCAAGACACAAAGCTACGCGCATCTCATATTGGCCATCTTATTATATATGAAACCGCAATAAAGAGTTTTATGCGATAAACTACAGTCGATTTAGCGTCACGGAGAAAATTATATTATAAGTATAATATTCTTTTAGACTATGAGTTTTATTTTAAATTGGTCTTTGAAAAAATTTTGGAGTAAATACCAAGGCAAAATTCTCTTGCTGTTCAGCATTATAATAATACCATTCAAACAGTCATGAATACATCGTAATTTAAGTTAAAGATATATTTCATTCGGCATGAATATACTCCATTCAAGATCAAAGCTTCAAATAAAACAACTCAGAATAAAGTTATATTAAAATATAAAACTATATTTATTTTGTTGGGTCAAGGACAGCTAAGATAAAGCCATGATTATTCTACGATAAACGAGTAGATTGATATCATAATAGTTCGATTCTGAATTACTATTTAATCAGTGAATATGGTACACCTATGAAATGTGGCAGTACGCCGTTCTTTGGTGTTTTGACCTCATAATAGTAAATATCCCTAGATTTGATAAAGAAATCTCCTCGAAAAATGTGGATTGGGTCTGTTCTGAGAAGCCTATAGTTAAGCTAATTAAGCAAAATTTCATTTGGACGCACTGAAAATTTCGTCGGAAATTGCGGCAACTTGAAAGTCGGTGTTGATTTTTTATTTCGTTTTGAAAATGTATAATTGTTTTGGCAAGAGTGTGAATATATGTTAATGTCCGTCCTAATGGTCCTCAATTCTAGAAAACTTTCAAGGTTCTCAATGATTATACTGTTTCGTTTATAAGTATCTCTTTTGTATGAACCTGAGACTAGTCTAAGAATGTTCTTGCTTAAGCCATTTAAGCTAGTAACTGACAGGAAAATCGGCACGGAAAGTCTATTCATTTTCCGACAGAGCGTCGACAACAAATTAATAGGGCAAAAATGAATACCTGATCAATGCACTCAACAAAACGGCAATTTCATTAGTTAAATATCAATTCTTGCTATCACATTTTAAATTAAGTTTGCGAGCTTGAAGTAAACACTAATCCCATTTTATTTAACCAGTCGTCGAACAACATAACAAAACTATCGCCAGTCGCAACGCACTGACGCGTTTCGACCTTCCATGATCATCATCAGAGTACGACGGCAAACTGACTAGCGAGGATCAAACCGCATTGCATATATATGGAAAGCAAAATTAGATATGCGGCTCTCACCTCTAATAGTCTTGCATACATTGTACGTGACTGAAAATGTCGGCTGCACAATATCTACCGGTTTCATCCTCGCTAGTCAGTTTTCCGTCGTACTCTGATGATGAACATGGAAGGTCGAAACGCGTCAGTGCGTTGCGACTAGCGGTAGTTTTGTTATGCTGTTCGACGACTGGTTAAATACAATGGGATTGGTGTTTACTTCAAGCTAGCAAACTTGATTTAAAGAATTGTTACCACCACCCGCACAATCAATTATTGTTAAATTGTATTGCTTATATATGTATATGTGGCGAAAGCTGCAAACAGTTAATGTTCGTGACTGCATAGAAATTGTGCAGCCGACATTTCCAGTCAAGTTCAATGTATGCGAGACTGCTAGAGGTGAGAGCCGCATATCTAATTTTGCTTTCCATATATATTCAATGCGGTTTGATCCTCGATAGTCAGTTTGCCGTCGTACTCTGATGATGATCATGGAAGGTCGAAACGCGTCAGTGCGTTGTGGCTGGCGGTAGTTTTGTTATGTTGTTCGACGACTGGTTAAATACAATGGGATGTTTGTTTAATTAAAGCTAGCAAACTTGGTTTAAAGAATGTTTGCCACCAGCCACGCAATCAATTATTGTTTGATTGTACTGCATGTTATCACTGTCAGCTTCCTCGCATTCAGCTAGGCCGAATAAACCAGGATCTATGAGAAATAATTTACTCTATCAATAATGACGGAACACTACCTCGCTACATTGATAATCGGCCATATGATACAATATTATCCACAAAATTTAATTAAATCATATGCCAGTCATAAAATATTTCACTGTAAATAATTGCATACTTTTCTTCTTTTTAACATGATAATTATATTTATTAAATGATTCTCTTCTTGATCCTGAAATTGTCCTCTAAAATAGACTAGCCTAAAGAAGGGTAAATAAATATATAGGAACTATCACTTTCCAACTACACAGATTCCTTCAGAAACTGTTCAGAAACAATAGTCGCTAACCAAATTTTTCACGTTTCGTCTTCTGTAGCAGACTTATACATGTATTTCTTTATCAGTTTTCATGATTTATTATCAGTCTACAGATTAATTGTGGTATCTTAACCATACTAATACACTGATTCAGGGATAATCTAGATGCTTGCCTGTATGTATTAGGTGTTGCGAACCTAGTAACAAATTAGTTCAGTTGTGACCAGAAGGATAAACCAAAGGCAGCATGAACGGAAAGTATAATCTCATGCACATTCGTTTCGTGCTTACTGGCGACTCATCAGTAGGAGCCGGTATTACGCCCTTTAACCACTATATATTTGGTAGAAGAATGTGGAATAATAGGACGGTACAATCTCCTAGACGAATGTGTAAACCTGTAATAGTGAAGCTAACATCATCTAAAGTCTACGACAATGCGACTTCAATGCTAACTCACACTATATAATATATATACCGAGTCTGTAAAGGATACTAACACTATGGCTATTGTGTTAGTAACTGATACCTTTTTTGTAATCGATGAGTACCGGATACTAACACTATGGTTTCCGAGTCGGTACATGATACCAACCTGATGGATATCAATTTATGCTAAAGTTCACCCAAATTGAGAATTACAACAATTTCTGAACACCTGTTACTCCAGTAAATCCATACACTCTGGCCTTGATCGATATCAGTTATCACATTTCGCGGTAAGCATGACATCATTCAATTCAATATATTACAGTTAAATACTGTTTGTTGCGAAGAACTAATATATATGCAAGTATGTATTAGGTTTTGCGAACCTAGTAACAAATTAGTTCAGTTGTGACCAGAAGGATAAACCAAAGGCAGCATGAACGGAAAGTATAATCTCATGCACATTCGTTTCGTGCTTACTGGCGACTCATCAGCATGATTTTTCAGCGTTGAATCTCTAGGAAAGCACATGTTTTCAAAATAATGTGTGCGCGTTAGAAGCAACAATACTAATGGCAAACACGTTATCAAACCTCATTATTTCACCACGCGTAATGCCGACTTTAAATATTGATGTAGTCAGCTTACTGATCTATTTGCATGGGCCTTATAATTGAATATTAGTTAGATACTGTTTGTGGCGGAGTACTAATATATATTCAATAGTGTATTAGATGTGCTCATAGTAAACAATTAGTTCAAATATGGCTAGAAGAATAAACCAAAGACAGCATGAACGGAAAGTTTAATCTCGACATGGTTTATATATGTATATATATATATATATATATATATATATATATATATATATATATATTGGGTTTTTCAATTGATTATTAGTGGTAACAAATCTGACTCGTTTTTACTGCTGTTTCTTGTTTTGACTAGTTGGTGAGTGTGTATGCGTTTTTGCATGTAAAGGTCATTCTCGCAGTATTGCAAAGTGATGTCTGAGATCTTGTCATGATTGTTTTGATAGCTTAAGAATTAACCATTTGTGTGCATTGTTCACTGTTACATATACAAGTGCTATTTTTCACAGAATAGTACATCCTCAAACAAGCAAATGGAGTCGATCCAGACATCAAATTTACTCTCGAGGTAGAGAAAGACGACAGTTTTCCCTTCCTTGACATCAAACTCACTCGAGAAGCAAACGGAGATTTGACACTGGCCATACATAGAAAATCCACTTTCACCGGACAATACATTCACTACAACAGTAGTGTGCCAAAATCCCACAAAAGAAACTTAGTAAACAACCTAGCAAACAGAATCAGGAAGATCTGCTCTGAACACAAGATTGAGGAAGAACTGGGCTACCTCAGGAAAATTTTGCTAATGAACAACTACCCAGAGCGTTTCATTGATGTCAACATCAGACCACGGCAGATTCGCACTAGAGAGGATACCGGCAAGCAGGTTTTCCTAAACTTGCCATTTAGAGGCGACGTACCAGCCTCAATAATTGCACGGCGGCTGAATGGAATAACTAAGGACAACTTTCCCAGTGTTAAAGTTAATATGACATTTAGTACACAGAAAATTATGAGGTTGGATGCCAAAGATCATTTGCGAATTCTCTCCAAATCATTCATGGTCTACAAATTCTCATGTATGTGCGGTAGCACATATATCGGATGTACGAAGAAGCAATTGATAAGCAGAATCCAGCAACATTTGCCACAGAAATTGATTAACGAAGGCTTGCCACCGTCAGGAAAATCAGCTATTTCCGATCATATATTGGCAATGGGGCACCCTGTCAATTCAACCAATTTCACAATTCTACATAAAGCAAAATCAGAAAAATTATTATTTATCTACGAAGCCCTTTACATAAAACAACAAGCACCTGACCTTAATATTCAAAAGTTTCCTCAACATGATATTCCTATCGACTGGCCAAGAATAACAAAATTCAACAACAATCTACTAGTATCCAGCCAAGAAAAAACAGGCCCTCGACTAGAATCAACAATCGTACAATCGGATTGGCAACAAACTGAAGTAGAAATAACAGAGGCGCACACGATGACAGAAGTCTACAAACAATGTGAGCGTTTAACACTGTAATCAACACTGGCGTTGTTACCACGTGAAAACTTTGCTGCAACGGGTGAAACGATCAACTATACTGGGAAAAAAGCACTTATATATATATATATATATATATATATATATATATATATATAGTGAATTTTCTTTGAAGTCGCATTGTCACAGACTTTGTATGAAGTTAGCATCACTACTGCTATTTTACACATTCGTATAGGAGATTATACCGTCCAATTGTCCCACATTCCTCACCCAAATATATAGTGGTTAAAGGGCGTAATATCGCCTCTTACTGATGAGTCGCCAGTAAGCAAGAAACGTATGTGCAAATTAAATTATAATTTCCGTTTGTTCTGACTTTGGTTTATCCTTCTGGTCATATTTGAACTAATTTGTTACTAGGTTCATAACATCTAATACTGGATTGCATAAATATTAGTTCTCCGCCACAAAAAGTATCTATTAGTATTGCCTACCAATAAAAACGTATCTCACACCTGACGTAGATGATCTAAGCGCTTTACTTCTGGTGCACTAAATGCAGTGGCATAATCGCCATTATGTAGGAATTACTGCTGGATCGCATCTTCTTTTTCAATAAACCAACAGAAGATCTGATTTGTGGCTCTCAACACAAACGTTAATCCTCAAGCTTGTGAAAAATTCCTGGATGGCGCATGTTTTTTAATGGCACAAAACATTCTATCTTAACAGTTTGATATTATGTCTTCTGGGAATCCAATCTCATTTAGATTGCACATCCAACCAAATATTCACGAAGGATAATTACGAACTGTAGAAGATACTGATATGTTTAGATAACCAGATTAGGAACCTTCTAGATCCGGCTTCTTCTACTTTTAACACAGTGTCAAGGGCACACGCTTATACACCTAAAAGAGGACACTGACCAAAAGACAAAATTTTCCATAAAACCAAAAAATTGCTTGCACTGCACGACTTCGGAGGCCAATGATATGAGTGGAGTAATTTAAAACCCTTCCAAAGCAGTTGTGGTTATTCATGATAAGCGCCAATAAGGACGAAACCAGTCTCATAGAAAAATTGCATTTGCTTTGTTTTCAAAGTTCTAGACTATACAGACAACATGTGTAAATATATATTTTTGTTCTTAGCCAATATTTTGGCGTTTATTTAAACTCGGAAACTTTAAATTTTTGGAGAATAAAATTAATTTTACATAATAATTGACAAATACAGAAATTTAAGGAAGGAAAATTCTTTTAAATCTGTCCTTCTATTCAAATAAATAAATGTAGGCGGCGTTTTTGTTCTGAACATTGATATGTGGATCTTTAACAGAACGTTTGAGGAGGATATATATATATATATATATATTGATAGTTTTAATTTCACCATTTTTTAAATGTAAGAAAGAAAACAACGTGCTCCATGGAATAACATTTATTAATAAATCTTATTTCTACCAGTATCTACAGCCATTGTTCTGGATTCGTTAGTATATTCGTTTATCCAATCCCATTGTACATGTGTTGTAACCAATCTCCTCTTCGTTATGCTAGCCTTTGATTTGCGCAATTTAGACCACTTCTTTTGCGCAATTTAGACCACTCCTTTTGCGTAACTTCATCTGGTGTGTCATCGCTTTCATTGTAATTGCGTCCGTTGAAAAGGATGAAGATACAAATTCACTGCTACATCACATAAACAAGGTAGACCAGGCAATCAAGTTTACAACCGAAGAAGAAAAAGACGGATATTTATCCTTCCTAGATATAGGAATAACGAGAGATGAAGAAGGTACTCTCTCAAGGTCAGTTCACAAGAAATCAAGCTGGACTGCACAGTATATCCATTATATGAGTAGTGTACCAAAGGCGTACAAAAGGAACCTAATAATAAATTTGGGCACACGAATACGCAGGATTTGTTCACCGGACAACATTGAAGTAGAGCTAAATTTGCTTCGCGAAGCGTTGAGAAATAATGGCTATCCGGACTGGTTCATCGAATACAACTTGAGGCAACGCAACAAAATCAAGGCCAATTTGGAAGAAAATCAAACTCCCCAGATAGTAACGCTTAGTGTTCCCTTTGGAGGTGATCTTCCAGCGGAAATCTTCAAACGAAAAGTAATTCGAGCGACAAAAGCACAGTTTCCATCAATACAGGTGAGAGTGGTGTTCAACACAACAAAACTGATGCGCACGAATGAAAAAGATAGCCTCTCTGTGACGTCAACACCTTTGTCTGTATACAAATTTCAATGTACCTGCAACGCTCAGTACATCGGCAGATCAAAAAAGAGGCTCGAAACTAGAATAAATCAGCATCTCCCTCAAAAACTATTAAAGAGGGGTGCAGCTCCTGCACAAAAATCAGCAATTTGCGAACATGTACTACTCACAGGTCATGCTGTTAGTAGTAACAATTTTTCAGTTCTCTACAAGGCAAAAACAGAGAAAATGCTTCTGGCTTTTGAAGCTATTGCAATTAATAAGCTGAAGCCCTGCTTAAACGTGCAGAAAATAATTCAAAAAGAAATTAAATTGGACTGGAACAAAGACATAACCGACATGCCTTTAAAAATAGCCAACGCTTCGCAAAATACGACACATACATCAATTACAGACGCAATTACAATGAAAGCGATGACACACCAAATGACGTTACGCAAAAGGAGTGGTCTAAATTGCGCAAAAGCAGTGGTCTAAATTGCGCAAATCAAAGGCTAGCATAACGAAGAGGAGATTGGTTACAACACATGTACAGTGGGATTGGATGAACGAATATACTAACGAATCCAGAACAATGGCTGTATATACTGGTATAAATAAGATTTATTAATAAATGTTATTCCATGGAGTACGTTGTTTTGTTCTTATATATATATATATATATATATATATATATATATATATATATATGGGCACCAAACGGTCAGTCAATTTACTTCTCGGTGAATAATGTAAAGACATTCTTTAAATCAAGTTTGCGAGCTTGAAGTAAACACCAATCACATTGTATTTAATCAGTCGTCGAACAACATAACAAAACTGCGGCCAGCCGCAACGCACTGACGCGTTTCGAACTACTATGATCATCATCAGAGTACGACGGCAAACTGACTATCGAGGATCAAACCGCATTGAATATATATGGAAATCAAATTTTGATATGTGGCTTTCACATCTAGCAGTCTCGCATACATTGAACTGGACTGGAAATATCGGCTGCACAATTTCTATGCAGTCGCGAAGATTAACTGTTTGCAGCTTTCGCCACACACACATATATGGAAAATACAATTTAATAATAATTGATTGCGCGGGTGGTGGTAACAATTTTTTAATTCAAGTTTGCGAGCTTGAAGTCAAAACTATTCCCATTGAATTTAACCGGTCGTCGAACGACGTTACAAAACTACCGCCAGTCACAACGCATTGACGCGTTCCGAACTTCCATGATCATCATCTGATTACGACGGCAAACTGACTATGGAGGATCAAACCGCATTGAATATATTTGGAAATCAAATTTAGATATGTGGCTCTCATCTCTAGCAGTCTCGCATACATTGAAATTGACTGCAAATCATATCATTTCACAAGAAATTATATATTGAACACCAGTCATTATCTGTGTGCTTAATCACTTGCGAATCTTTTGATGTCACAAATGGTTTTTACATGATTATTAACCGCTTTTGCTCACAAAAACCTTAATCATCGCGATCGAGTTCACTTTAGTTACCGTTTATAAGCTAAAGATGACTGCTATAGAAAAGTGACTGTTAGAGAAAAATGAGCTAATTTACCGAAATGAAAACTATACGTATTCTTTAAATCAAGTTTGCGAGCTTCAAGTAAACACTAATCCCATTTTATTTATTTTATTTGGTGTTTTCTTGAAGCTCGCAAACTTGATTTAAAAAATTGCTACCATCACCCGCGCAATCAATTATTGTTTAAGACTATACGTATTCTTACACTAAACAACAGTACTGTTAAACTGAAAATAGTTTTGTACATACAAGAAATATATATATATATATATATATATATATATATATATATATATATATATATATATATAAGTCAAACATTAGCACCGTTCTCGATGATAACCTTAGAATCGAAACTCGTCGGTACCTTGAATGACGGTAATTGTATTATGCAGTGCTACCGGTTGGATACATTGGGATTGATGCGTTTCTCAAGCTCGATACCTTGATTTGAGGAATCTGTCAACATATTTTGCAACTGTGATGTTTGCTAGTAAATATGATCAAATTTAATAATTTTTTCATTCACTTTATTTTGGCTGACCACTGTTAAATTTACTAATTGTGTACATTAACTTTTTCAATATTATTCAAATTCTGTAAATCCTAAACAATTTGCTTTTGATAAACGATACAAATACAGGAACCTGTTAAATGTGCCTTATTGATACTGTAAAATTACTGTTTTTGATGCCAATATCTATGAAAAATTGACAACCATCGCTTACAAACAAAAACGAGTGGCCGAGTTCGAAAGATATTAAACACGAGAATGTAGCAGATTGGTTAACAGATAGTTTTTTTTATGAAAGGAATGCCGATGTGTTTTGTTATTGTTCAACATTTATAACGGAACTTCATTGAAATTAACTTTAATATTTGCTGCGGAAAAACAGCATTGTCTTTAAGGAACCTCAAGATGCCTCAATGTGAATAATCATTTAAAAATACTAAAAAAAATTTTTTTATGCCTTTCTTTGTTTAAACACCAATTGCTACATATAATTTTATAAAATTTAAATGTTCGGGACACAAGCACACTTTATTTATATTTCTGAGTGGCTATTGAATCTACTGTGAGTAAAAGGAATTATTAAATAAAGATGCTTTTTACCTCTCTCTCTCTCTCTCTCTCTCTCTATATATATATATATATATATATATATATATATATATATATATATATATATATATATATATATATACGCAAACAGAAACATAGGCAAATGAACTTACAAATTAACCCAGACAAGAAATATATATAAAGCCGAGTCAGACTATTTGCCACCCACATAATGAAATGAAAACCACGATGTAAGTAAAGGGAAGATTGTAAAGTGAAGTTTAGTATTCTCGAAATAAACGGCCATTATCCACTTTGTTATTAAATGTGTTTTCTCTTCCTAATAAAAAATAGACTGTGTAATATTCGAAGGCAATATATATATATATATATATATATATATATATATAGTCAATGGATTTATACATATATTTGGCATTGCTTTATCACAGCAATAAAAAATTCTGTTTCCAATAAATTTGCCATCCTAATGACCTGAAAATTGCCTTCGTTATTGTTGATCTAGGTAAAGTATTTGTTTATAATTTCAGCCCTGTTTATATTGTTTGCGTGGGACTTTCGGCCTTATCAATATTTTTAATGCTCATTATCTCCATATGTTTGTCTATACAATTGTTTCTATTACATAACAATGTTAAGTATACTGTAAATTACTAATTTGCCTGAAAGTTTAATCGAAGAAGAATTAGGCATATATCATGGTCGTGATTTTAAATCAAGAGTGAAATGAAAGCAAAATGAATTGAAATTGATGCCAGATCTCTTAAATAGGCCATCATAAGCAAAGAATTGCATCGCCTATTTGTCTAACATTTCTTGAAGACGTTTATAGAGGGCTTGGAGCGTAATGTTTGCTTCTAATGATAATTATCCACTGTGCCCAAATTAATAGCAAATGCGTTAACAACTTATGTTTATGCTGAATTTGGTGCGTCTGAAATTTGCTATAAAATAACTTGTTATTAAGCGTGTTGTGCTTGATAAAATATACTTGAGCTACACTTTCACAACAAAAAACATGTAAATATTATATAAGAAATAACCTACAAATATGATCTCATATTTCGAATGAATAAGTAAGAAATATTTTGAATGATTTTCGATATGTAACCATTCTGAAAATGTGACATCAGTTTTGAAATAAAGTTTATTTATAGAATTTATTTAAGTTGTAACTAAATACATTTTACAGGTTATTTTTGTAGAAGAACAACTGTTTAAACCATTGGTATTAGGATGATTTGATGTTTCAAGTTTATCAATTATTCTAGGAGAAATATACCTAAAAGTGAATTAAACCATATTTAATCCATTTTCTTGTTTATTTAACTGTGATGTGCATTCCAAACTATATCGACTTTAATTGAGCTCTACGTACTTAAATAAATTTCGCGTTAACAAAATAACAAGTAATTTCATATCATATGTTATCAGAAGCATTATACATGAATTGCTGTCAGTTACGCACCCGATAAATTGTTCCAATCTTCACATGTCACTTTTAGAACAAGGCATAAATCCTAATGATGGGGACAAAATCGGAAGTTGTGTGTAGGACATTTTGAAAAATGAGATTAAAATCTATTCGTTGAAGTTCAATTTTAACTTTCGGCTGATGGAATATTGGTTGCTTTGTATAAATACACTCATGAGCAAAATCTGTTTGCCCTATTGGGTTATTTATCGAAAGCAAATGCAAAACAGATTTTAAGGCTTATCCAAAATTTTTACAATACAATTAAACGATCATTGATTGCGCGGGTAGTGGTAAAAATTCTTTAAATCAAGTTTGCGAGCTTGAAGTAAACACCAATCTCATTGTTTTAAATCAATCGTCAAACAACATAGCAAAACTACCTTCAGTCGCACGCGCTGATGCGTTTCAACTTTCCATGATCATTCATCGGAGTATTACGGCAAACTGACTATCGAGGATCAAACCGCATTGAATATATATGGAAATCAAATTTAGATATGCGGCTCTCACCTCTAGCAGTCTCGCATACATTGAACTTGACTGGAAATGTCGGCTGCACAATTTCTATGCAGTAACGAACATTAACTGTTTGCAGCTTTCGCCACACACACACACATATATATATATATATATATATATATATATATATATATATATATATATATATATATATATATATATAGAAAATACAATTGAAGATTAATTTATTGCGCGATTAGTAGTAACAATTCTTTAAATCAAGTTGGCGAACTTGAAGTTAATACCGACTCCATTTTATTTAACCCGTCGTCGAACAACATAACAAAACTACCGCCAGCCGCAACGCACTGACGCGTTTCGACCTTCCATGATCATCATCAGAGTACGACGGTAAACTGACTATCGAGGATCAAACCGCATTGAATATATATATATAAATCAAATTGAGATATGTGGCTCTCACATCTAGCAGTCTCACATATAATGAACTTGACTGGAAATGTCGGCTGCACAATTTATATGCAGTCACGAACATTAACTGTTTTCAGCGGTAGTTTTGCTAAGTTGTTCGATGAATGTTTAAATACAATGCGTTTTTTGTTTACTTCAAGCTCGCAAACGAGATTTTTTTAAATTACTAGGCTAAGATATAGTATTTACGGATTTGTAAACAAATTTAGCAATTCTTATAACTTGATTTGGTGGTAGACAAATTGTAAGCCTGATCAAAACAAACGAGTTAAAGTAGTTTGTAAAAATCTTGAGCCACTCACTTAAACAGTAAAATATTTAGCCCTTTCTGATACGAAAGATGAAAACCAATGTTTCGCCCATTAAACCTGTAAACAGCTAAACTTATTTTAAAAGATAGAAGCTGTCTTGCACTTACGAAAACAAGAAAGTGCATGAAGGAATATGTTGCATGGTCAATGGATTACGGACAGTTTTCAATCAACGAAAAATTCTGAAAAAAAATTAAATGAAAAAGGAAATTATGATTAAAATTAACCATGAATCAGTGATCAAATTTTGATGTATTAACGAGTCCTTTACTATTTGAAAATTTTGTCAAAAAGGATTTTGATTAAAAAATGTCATTATAACTATGGCAATTTTCGCGCCATATCAAATGAAACTATCTCGTGTTTTGTTATCTTGTAGTATTTGAATAATATGATAATTTATTATAATCTTTAAATATTAATAAACACGTTGCCATTCTGTTTAATTAAGGAAACGCTGTTTTATCTGGCGCATGAGAAATTAAAAAAACCTCTTCGTACGTTTCAATAAATGTTATTTTCATAGTAAAATATAATGAACTTATGCGGTCGCATTGATTTTTACATTTTCTGCGTAATCAATCGTAACAAACGTGGCCAATAAAAAACGAGCGCTGCTTTTACAAAAGGACAAATAATCTTATTGGCTTTTCTGATTACGTGCGAAACAAAATAAATGCTTACCTTGATGGATCCTTTAAACTCTTACTATCAAAACTTATGGATGAACCAAATAATTTATAATAAATTACATCATATTTATTAATAGTTATAAAATTTATAAGAATGATAGTTTTAAATGATGGATTTATTAACGTTTCTTCCTACAAGGTGTGTGAGTATTATTCATATGCTATTAAAGTTGACAATTTTGTAAATTACATTATTCGAAAATTGCTTAATTCAATGTGGTTTGGAAATATTTTGTAAATCGTCGCAATAAATGTTATTTAATTTTGATATTTTTTAAACTGAATTCTTCTGATATGGAATTTTACCCAGAGTATTCATCAACTAGATGGTGGGAATAATATCGCGTTAAAATCATGGCATAAATTTTCTGGAAGCGGAATTTCGAAGTGTTCATTGTTGTCTAATGCAAAGAGCTTTAATGCAATCTTGCTTAAATTCATCGATATTCTTGAAAAATTACGAACTTCTTGCTGAGTAAAATCCATTAAATCTAACTAAAATTCAATTTTCTAGCGGAAGAAAAATGGATAATGGAAGCGTCGAATGCATTATGATTCAATACCAAAAGAGAATAGATCACATATTGAGGTGATATTTTCTTAAAAATACGATTGATATTTAGTCAATACATCAGTGTCGACATGGAAAAAGAAGTATCCACAAAAACTGACAACTGTATTCAAAAAGGAACTATTCAAAACAAATTCGTCATGTCAAATTATGCGGGCGGCATTACTCCCTATAAATCTAAATACAAAAAGGTAACTAATGGAGCCTTAGAACGTGAAGCTGATAAAATGTATCAATGCGGTAAGTCGGTGCACTGTAATTCTCGGCCTAGTCCCCATAAGAGCATAAATAACGTTTACGGGAAGCTGCCAAATTACGATTCGATGGCAGATAATTCTAGCAAACCGTTTTATGTGAATCCATCTGGCCAGTTTGCGCACATCTGGTCAGCTGTAATTAGTTCTGTATTTGCGTACAACTTGTGGATTATTGTGTTCAGATATTCGTTTTGTGAAATTCAACAATATTCTCTGATTGTTTGGTTTCCATTGGATTTTTTTGCAGATCTTCTCTACCTTATTGATATTTTCCTCTCATTTCGTTTGGCCTACCTTGAAGATGGGGTTTTGCACACCAATTTGCGCCAGACAAGACGACACTACTTGAATTCGACAAAATTTTACACCGATTGTCTCTGTCTACTTCCTCTAGATTTTATTTATTTGTCAATTGGGTTCAATTCGATGTTGCGCATATTTCGTCTCGTGAAGGTGTACAAGTTCTGGCAATTTATGGACCGAGAAGAAAGACACGCAACTTATCCAAATCTGGTTCGTGCACTGAAATTATCTTTTTATTTACTCACATTTCTTCACTGGAACGCTTGCATTTGCAAGTTGGTAGACGATAAAATTTCCAGTTTTAACGCATTTGAAGATGTAACAATACAGTCGAATTCGACGATGAACACGAATTTAATTGAGAATCATGCTGAGAATTACGCTAAGGTAATTATTGATAACATTTTGCACAATGCAACATTAGAGTCCGTCTCTTTGACGGAGTCAAGCGTTAATATATCAATTGGTAATATTGCCAATGATACCAAAAGTCTGTCAATCCTACCGAACGTAGAAAAACGCATATGCTCAAAAGAAAATACCGCATCGGTTTACTTTGTAACATTATACTGGAGTATCCGAGCCTTGACAATGCAGGCCGATCATCCTAAAGCGGTTCTGGCGTATGTGTTCGCCGTTTTTGAAGTAATTCTCGGTTTACTTCTGTTTGCCACTGTCCTTGGGCATGTGAGCAACATTGTTACAAATGTCAGTGCAGCACGAAAAGATTTTCAGAGTAAGTTTACTTTGTTTGTAGAATTTGTTTATAATGCACAAAGATACATTTATAGAGATTGCAAATTAATCCTCGTTATTTTGTAGCACGGCTATAGATGGTGTTAGGCTATCACGACAAAGATGTGTGCACACACTTCTTTTAAGTAATTTTCACAATAAGCTATAGAGGATTGCATCGTTTATAAGGAAGTTTGAATGAATTATGATGATTTCTCAATAATTATTATAATAATGTTTTTTGATTTTAACTAAACCAACGTCCAATTTCACAGCATCGAAAGCTACCGTCATTTACGCGTACTGGTGTGCTTCCAAGCGCGGAGCAAAGCATACAAACAGAGTAGAAACCATGAAACATGTATTTTTACATGTATTGAACTGACTACAACATAGCAATAATGTCTATTTCTTCTTTTGAAACTTTATTTTAATAAAGGATTTCTATTTTTAAGCTTGTAGGCAAAAAAATTTTGTTTTTCTTAAAAAAAAAATAAATAGTGCTAATTATGTTTATATTGTGTAATGTATAGTTTGGATTGACTTACATATCGTTCTTCTGCTCGTTCATAATATAATAGAATATTCCTTACTAATTCACTTTCAAACGAATGCTAAATTTAAGTGAGCAACATAAGACTAAAATTTGAAGTGAGATATCAAAATATGATTTGATCGAGCTTTGCTATCGTGAGCTTTTCCAAAGTATGTTTTCCGATATGTCCGATTTAAATGTTTAGCAGTTTGAGGCAATATTTACTTATTATGTACTCTGGAATGTTTCCGGTGATGGGAAAGCATATATTTTATTGTTTAAATATGTTTTGTTTTCTTTCAATGCAAAAACACAGTTGAATTTCCTTTTACTTTTAAAATTAATTTTTCAGCGAATAATATAACATTTTTGGAAAATTAATGCGTAGTAAATTGCGTTTCTGACACTCAAATCAGCACGTATCATAACAAATGAAGTTTATTTTTAGTATTTCTATGATGATAAGCGAAGATAGCGTATTTTGGTTGTGTTGAATGTTAGTATAAAAATGAACATAATGCACTAAATGCATGCTTTAAATTAACTACAAGTCAAATGAAATTTGTCTGTCTTAACATGCTAATAAGTAATTTTAAAAGTTAAATCTACCGTTAATTTTATTTTTAAAATAAATTTGACGTCTTTCAACTTACAACGCTGTGCACAATAGTTGCGAATTTTCATTGAGTTGCCTACAAGCCCCAAAAATTCTTTTATAGATTTTATACGTGTAAAATTTGTTGTAAGGTATTTAGGCAAAATTTAATAGAATTTAATTAATAGGCAGGCATTCGTTTCGGCATGTAATATATTTGCACTATGTGCTCTTTAAAGGGCGATTAATTTATGAAAATAAATCTTATTTCTATTGACTGCATCGCAATTGCTTTTGTTTACACTAATAATGCGCAACTCTACTCCATCAAACCTTAAATGTTTTCTAAGCAAACGCGAAATGCATTTCCATTCATTTAAACAAAATACATACGGCTGCTAAATGAAAAGCTAACAACACCACACATGCTCCAAGCGGTACACGTTAAATTTGAATGAAAGGCATCATGCAAAATAATGAACAGATTTACCCTAATGTATAGTAATATTGCCAACTTAGGTTGTATAGATAGACATGCATATTTTTGTAATCAGTATGTGTTAGTTTTGGCCAACATTGCAACACGTTTACTTGTAAAGTGAAGAATGAAGTCAACATTGTCACAAAAATCCAGTTAACGGACTAAGAATTCAACAACTGACGCAATTTTAACGTAGCTATGCTTTTATGCCTTTTAAAGAAATTATCTTCGTGCATTTGTCTATTCAAGAAAAGACAATTGACAACTTAAGAATCTCTAAACTAGACATAGACCCTGTTGACCAGTATAACTTAGAGTCGTTTTATCGACGGACAATTCAATGAATCTGATTAGCCAATTGCGTAGAATTTTTTACTAAATAAAATCAAGGTCCATAATGTTCATAGGTATTTTCAAATATTTTATATTTTTTACTTCCATTATATCACACAATCTTTAGCTCAGCATTATACATGCTATTTCTGATAATAATTGCTTGATAAAAATTTGTTGATCGATAACTCTTCAGAAATTGCCATTTCTTTATATTTTCAATTGTGTTGGCGTGTTTTCGACTGCCAATTTAAAATAGGTATAAATTGCGAGATGTTTCACCGTCTAGTCGATCGACATGCACAAGTTGTTTAATCATTTACGCAAGAAAATTAACAACTATTATTTGCGAACAAATTAACAGATGTTTTTCCTTCAGTGACGTTAAAGTCGTATTTTTATTTCTTATAACCTGCGCAGTTTCTCAGCTTCGAATATGTAAAATAGTTCCAATTCAATTTCCTTGTGTTATATTACAACCAACATCCTTTGATTAGAATGAACAAATATGTTTTCATGTTTGTTCTGAATTGTTATGTTTTTTTAACTTCCAATGTATTCAGTGGTCTTCATTAGTAGGTAAGGAGAACAATAATAACTTCAAACGTTTTATTTTCTTTAATGTTTAAAAAAAAATTACATCAGGATTTAAACTATTAATTCGTAAATGTAGCTGCGATAAAATGTTAATTTAAATCAGAAAGACACTAAACTACTAAAATACGACGCTAGTTTTTGTGGAACGTTTCCTCTCAAATAGTCATAAATGTATACTTTAAAACAGGAATTCAAAAAACAAAGACAGACCTCATTTTTATGCTTTAAAACATAACGTATGCTTTTGCCCACAATTAAAATATTGAAGATTTGCCATTTAATATAAGTTTTTCTAAATAAAATTTGAATACAAATTTAAAATATTGAGACACAACTCATGAGTAGGATTTTACATGTGTGTATCAGACGGTGACTTGTAAATATACGTTGATCATAATAACTATAGGAAGGGGTCAGAATGCATGAGGAAATTAAAACAGTGATGGTATAGCTGTGCATCGTATAGTTGAACATATTTAGGAATAAATTTAAAAAAAATCAATGATGAAGGCGTCCAATACAACTCACGTTTAGATACTCAGGTTTAGATTATTATGAAAATTGGCATCGGAAGCAGAAATAAAGCAAATACTCTTCTCACAGTCTTTAAAAAGTATGCAATTAAAAAGAGAGAATTCATCAAAAATTTAATTTTACAGCAATTTCGTAAAGGATTTATTTACGGGCTTTTGGACCCACGTGTAGCATGATTGTTTTACTGAACATGCAATTTACTGGCTTAAATCAGACGCGTTACCAAAATTGCAATATTATAGTTTCCTCTGCAAATTCTAATCAGTGGTCAGTCATGTATCGAACGTCCTGATAGCAAGCAAATCTGTCTATTGGTAACAGAAGACAAAAGATTACCCACAATGTATTTCCAAAGTTTCCGGTAATACATTTTCACGTAAAAATTTAGTTCAGCTATTTTTATACATTTAATTTTGAGTTAAGAAATAAATAATGTTAAAAAATTAGTTTCAAAGTTGGTCGTTTATTGATATGATAATAATGAAGACTGATAGAAGAATATGTAAGTAAAGATTGAAATGAAATCGTTTCTGATGCATTTGTAAGTTAAGATTAGGCTGGCTATTTATAGTAAGTAGGGTAAGATAATACTGTCTAAACTGATAAGAAACCCAGAATTTAGCTACAACCCTCTGCGTATGTTGTTATGCCTTTATAAAAGTCCGCTAATCACAAAATGTTGACATAAATTTTTTTAAAGTTTCAAGTTTTGTTTAAGTTTTTTTCATTCATACTTATTATTAGTTCCTATAACTATTTCTGAAGTTTCACTGGATAAATATGTGCGTAAATCTATAATTACGAAGCATATTTATCTAAGTGAACTAGAGTTATCCCATAGAAATATTTGACATTTTACTAAATATAAATCCATAATTTATTTGATTGTTTAGTTAATCGTGAATTTTTAAGATAGATGTAATTACGGGTACATGGCTGTTCATTTAATTGAAACTCCAATGATTATATATAATTTGCACTTCGCACGCATCTGCCTACTTGTTGCATTCTCACTATGTAATGTACCGTAGTTGTAGGTGAACTCACTAGTTAGCAAGCGCGAATATTACTTTCATATTAGTAATAAACTCATGTCAGGAAATAATAGCCAAAAGTTAGTAATAAATAAATTTATAAATAACATTGCTAGAAAATTAACGGGCGAAAGAAAGTCTAGTAAAGTTTTAAGGAATGTATATATTCAAAATAAATCTTCAATAGCACCTTTTGATCTCTATACGCGTCCCTGATTAATAAGCACAGCAAATTAAAAAAATTAAAGATGGTTTATGTAATAGTCAATGCCTATTATACCACCACCACCACCACCACCACCACCACCACCACCACCACCACCACCACCAACACCACCACCACCACCACCACCACGATGGCTATCTTATTAGTTTTTACATACTTTCTAATAAAATTCATTACTTAATATAATAGGTAGAAACCAGACATAAATTCATCACTATCAATACATATCTAATCGAAATTTTCTTTCTTCCTAGCTTCAATATATCTCCGTCTTAGAATAAGAAAACAATTATAGTTTCTAAATCATAAATGTGTGACTTCGTATCATCTAGTCGAGATTGTCGACAAAACGAAGCATGATAGAAATAATAGATTGGCATTTTTGGATGTGGCAATCATGTACAACAATATACCTGAGTCAAAGACATTGAAGAAGACGTGCCAAAGTTCGACCCTGTCCGCGGCCAAATTCTGGATAGAACTTGTAAATATCGCAATAAGGACGAAACCAGTCCACTGAATTAATTGCGTTTTAGTGCAGAATGTTAGCTCAATGGTTAAATACACTGACTCCAATGTAGACGTGCCCGGGTTTGAATCCTGTCCGCGGCAAAATTCTGGATAGTACTTGATTAGTTCTGAATAAGGACAAAAGCGATATACCGAATGAATTGCCTTTTGTACATTATAAAATGCTTAGTTTATGCTGACAAATGTATATATACTAGGATTGGTGCAAATATTAAGATCGCAACCTTGATTAAAATAATTGTCATCACCACCCGCGCAACTAACGATCGCTCAATTATACTACACAATTTATCGCTTAATTATTTTAATCTTACTTTATCTATTAAATTAAGTCACTCATAGAGTGAAAACCTTATTATTGCGATTATTTTGTTAAATATCGACTTCATTTATGACATTACCATGATTTTTATCATTCAGCAATTAATTTTCTAACATTATCGAATTTTATTAAATTCATTTTTACTGCATACTTTATAAACTTAGTTATTCATACATTTTGACCATTTTTCTGGGCTAAATTTACAATTTTTGTATCAATAATACTTAGCCACCTCTAAACAGCGAGGTCACACATAAGTACGATATATCATACTGGGAAAGTATAAAAAAAAGTAACCACTGTAGCTTCACTTATATGAACGTGCCGTGCGTACAATTGTCATTTGTTTGAAGATTGCGAACCAGTTAGCACACACTTGCATACAATGAGTTTGTTTAACAAGTGAAACAACAGAAATTTTTATGCGATTACTGCATATCACTTAGATGAGCATACGTGTGCATTTAATTGCATATAAATGAATGCTTCTCAATTATAGACACACGAACACAAGCTAACCTGATATAATTTTATGTAATGAAATGTTGGCCAAAAGTTATGTGATCTACAATTTAGTATAAACATAGAAATGTGAACAAAATTTGTACTTTTTTTACTAGTCTACAATTTTTGTGATGAATGAACATTTTAAAAAGTCATCCGAAAGACAATTCATAAATACAAGAATCAAAAAAGTGACAGGATTACAGCAGAATTTTTCGCAAAGTAAGGCCAGAAAACTGTTAAATATCCTATCGCGTATAACATTTCATTTAAATGTCTGAGATTTAATTGCAATTCTAAATAAAATTATAAGTTCATTAAATATAAAATAGAAAAGGCTTGATATTGAAATTAGATGACGTTTTTGGTAAACAAGTGTGAGATTTTCAAAAGTTATCGATTTTGCCGGATTTTTCATGTCGAAACCAGCAGTTATCAAATATTGGCTGCGAAAGTGTAATAATACTTACGATGAAAATGAAATCTAAAAAGCTAAAATGTCACTTACGTATATTAATTGTTAATTCACTGCAATGGATCAGACCGATTTCAAATTCGCCTTTTCATTCGCAAGGAAACAGCCAAAACCAACTTTAAAGATTGTAGAATTCTCATTACCCGCAATTGTTCTATAAGTTACGGAATAAGAGAAATCTAGCTTTTATCCATAATTGGACTTTCCTACATTGTACTTAACTAAAAATCTTGAATGCATAATGTTTAGGAAGTCATAAATGCAGTATGTATGCTACTATCAATACAGGTACAGAATATATGCAATTTATCAATAATTAGTTGCGCAAGAAGTAATAAAAATTCTACAAATCAAGTCACACAATGAAGCTCCACTTCGAACAGTTGAAATTAGTGGCGCATACACAATTTCCATAACAATTATCAGTGTATGACGGAAAGATAACATATATATATAATGAATTGAAATCCGATATGCAGCTCCACACACAGTTGTGTCCAATAGATTGCCCTTGACCGCAGATGTCAGCTAAAAAGGTTTTCACTTACTAAACGTATAGTGGCTTTCATCACACATAGTTAGGTTAAAAAATTAGGCAATTATTGGTTACTTGGATGACGATATCAGTTTTCAAATTAAAGTTCGTGGATTGCTAGAGGTGTAAGTTTATCTATATATATATTGGTTTAAACCTTGTTGTTCATATTCTGTTGACTAACGTGAAAGGTAAAAATGCATCTTTCCGTGCAACTGGTGATACTTAAGTTTTGTTGTCCGGCTGGTTAATTAAATATTATTAGTTCTTATTTCACATCAGCAAACTTGGTTTAAAGAAATGGTATCTGCAGCCATGCCAACCATGAATGCTTAATTGTAAAATTTACATTTATGTTATGAAAGCCGCAAAAATGCTATTATTTTGAGTGCATATCATTTGTTCAGCCGACATTTCCAGTCAAACAAAATATATTTCAAGTGGTGATCACAGAATCTCCGATTTCTAATAACTAATGTACGCATTGTATTTTGATATCATTTATGTGCTTGCCGCCAAGCTCTAATGTTGGCCATTGACGGAAGAAACGCATCTGAACGTGCTATTCCGCTAGTTTATCTATGGCATTACTAATTTTGAAATAATGTTTAATTGTGATTCATCTGAAGCACTCAAACTTGATTAAAATAACTGTAATCACTATCCGTGTAATTAATAATTGCTGAAATTTGTAATTTATAAAAATATGACGAAAACTAAAAATTGCATATGTTTGTGATTGCACAGTACTTTTCAAATTGACGTTTAAAAACAGATCCCATGTATACAGAACTACTAAGATTAAAGTTCACATTAGTAAATTTCCATCTCTTATAACACCATTGCTGTTAAGTTCTCCTTAGTCAATTTGACGCCATGCTATTATGATGTCAGTGGAAGATCGAAATACGTCAGCAAGTGCGACTGACTTTATTTTAGCGATGTTTCGCAAATTTGAAAAGTAATTTGGATCACTATTTATCTGAATTCCTGAAATTCAATTGAACGAAATACACATAGGCAACAAAAGGAACAGTAAATCAAATATGAATAGTTATATGGTTTTATTAATTTATGGTTTCCTAAGCACCCGCTAGAATTATGAATGGATTAGATATATATATATATATATATATATATATATATATATATATATATATATAAGTTTATATCCTTAGTTTTCATTTGATTATTTGGATATCAACTATATATATAATATTGAATTGAACTCATGCCAGGATTTTGATCATATATCCTTTGTCAGTATAAACTAAACATTGCATTAGATAGAAAAGACAATTCGTCCAGTAGATCTTTGTCGTTCTTATTGATAATTCGTCAAGAAATTTTAAGAATTTCCCGTAAACTGGACCCGAACCGAAGCCCATGTTTTTCGGAGTCTGAGACTATCCACTGCGTCCCCCTTGCCACATACTATACGAAGTTTGAAGTCATATACCACCTTTTGCATTTTGATTAGCCTTTCTTACAGTTGTGACTTATTTGGAATCTTTTGATACATGACGTTCTAACTAGCCATCTCCGATCTGTCATTATGCAACAGACACCATTTCACTTTAGGAATTTATATTTTTTAAAAGACCAATATTGTATCCACATATACGTATCATTTCCAATTTTAATTAATTTGACCAATGATCATAAATCTATTAGAAAATCTTTGCACGTGGTCTATCGTAGGCAATGGTTCTCATGACTAAGGCTGAGATATCTATTCTCATGCCATGTTTTTGGTCCTTTCATTTAATTTTTAAATTTGAAATCAATGTTTAAAAAGAGTATAAATGTTTAAAGTTGAATTTAGGCATTAATGCAGCTCTAATTAAATTCAAATTAAATAAAATATGGACTAAAGTTCAAAAGCTGAAACAATTAAAATTTAATAATTAATATAAAGAATTATGCGTGCCTAAAATTAAACTTCGGAATTATTAAAGATGTGCGCATTACACGCAATAAATTATCGTATTATAAAGAAAACATTGATTCTTTTAGAATAAAAAAGGCAATTAAGCCATGAAAAAGATGGAAAAAGAAAGCAAATGCTTAAATCGTCTAGCTTAATGAATACTCTTCAGGATAAATTTGTAATGAAAATCAGTCGGTTCATTAGCTTAAGTTTCTTACTAGAATTCATTGCAGTTTTTTATTCATGATGCATTTGGTCTTTTTTACAAAAGATAGATTCTCATTTTTTGTTGAATTTATAGGCATATCTACCACCAGTACATACTCCAGATCATCTCACGATTTGATTACGAAAGATACGCTTACCGTAATTACATTTTCTGCCATTACAACACGTAACTCTGGCACAAACATCCTAAATAATTAAACGAACATTGGCTGTGTGGGAGGTGATAACAATTACTATAATCAGGAATTCAATCTGGATATAAACACCTGACCCATTAAATACAAACATTTTTCAATGTAAACTACGAATACTATAATGTAGAAAAGGCAATTCATCCATTTGATCGGTTTCGTCCTATATTGGGAACTTATCATGTACTGGCCAGAATTTGCCGCGGACAGGTCTGGAACCTGAGCACGTGTGCTTCAAATCCTAATGCTCTAACCACTAAGTCATCATGCCGCAAATGTAATGCACACAATTTTCAGTTGCATACTAACTAATGTAACTTGGTCAGTATATTTTTCCTTTAGGTGGAACTCATATCGCTTCCATTTAGACCCAAAGTTCCAACTAACCATCCCAAATCTGTCATTACTGTACAGATACCACACTACATGGGGAAGTGGTATTGAAATGAACATTTATATAATTAAACGAAAAAACGTTACAACTAACCATACCCAATCTTTCATTATAGAACTGATGCCATGTCACATGGGGAAGTGGTATCGAAATAAACATTTATATAATTAAACGAACATAGGTTGCACGGGCGGTGATAAAAATTACTATAATTAAGTTTTTGATCTTGATATAAACAGCCTAAATAATGACATGGTCACATTTCATAAATGCCTATCACGGTTACACTTATTCAATTATCTACAATTACAATGAATTTTGTGTTCTTAACTACGGAATATAATCTGGCGTATGATCTCACAGACACTCATAAGATAGCAATTCATTCGAAAAGATTAATACAAAACTAAAAATTAAGATAGTTTGACTACCAAATTAAAATTGATGTGAGACTGCTTTGGAAGGGCGTATCTTTTAATACTAACTGAATGTTACAATTGCCTAGAATTCTAGTGCATCAGTTTTGGGTCTAGAATTAACATAACTCTACATTCATCTTGAGTGTTATCTGGCTAGCCATTATATTATCATAATTACTTAGTTCGCCTCCACTGATCATATTAAAGCCTGTTGTGGTTATTCGTTCTCACTTCACAGATTTCTATGTCTGCTTCATTCATCTTTGTGTTTAACGCCTGTTGTTTTTCACCTGTTGTTTTTCACCTGTGTATTATCATGGATTCTAAGCTCCCAAATTTGAGTGAATGCCGATGGTTAGCTTAAAGTTCAGCCGAATATTTGAGTACAATTCGTTCTTGTTTATATCCCTATTTTCTAAAAAAATATTTTTCTCTATTTTCACCTTATTGAAAACCAATTGAGGCCCGATTATTTTCGGTACATACTTAAGGAATCTTCCTAACCATTAATCAACGTAATTCTGAATATATAACATCGCATGAGTGACGCTAACGAGAATAGTTCGTTTGAGAATATCTGAAAAAGTACTCGAAAACGAGAGCCTAAAATTTGGAAAGATAAATGAAGAGTGTGAATCCATTAAACTTGATTGAATCACGAATAATCTGGTTCAATTCCCGGCTCTGGCAATTATGTCAACAACTCGTAAATGCCAAATAAAGAGAAAACTTGCTTTCTTCACCAAAGGGAGGTGCTAGTTTACTTATTAACGACAACATATATGAAGAAATTAATTTATGTTATGTTGCAAAAATACAATCATATCTACAAAAATGATAAATGTATGTTTGCGAGATTTCAGACAATATGTGTTTATTAATTAATTTACACAATATACAAAGACGTCAATGAAGTCGATTCAGTATGTGGTGTGACATTCATTTTCATTAACAGACTGAAGCAAAAAGATGATTTTTGAAGCAGATTTTTATAGCGTTCTTATTGTTAATTCGAAGCGTAGAACTAGACATAATATATGCATTTGTAACAGCTATGATTTAAGTATGTATTAGGTGTTGCGAACCTAGTAACAAACTAGTTCAGTTGTGACCAGAAGGATAAACCAAAGGCAGCATGAACGGAAAGTATAATCTCATGCACATTCGTTTCGTGCTTACTGGCGACTCATCAGTAGGAGCCGGTATTACGCCCTTTAACCACTATATATTTGGTAGAAGAATGTGGAATAATAGGACGGTACAATCTCCTAGACGAATGTGTAAACCTGTAATAGTGAAGCTAACATCATCTAAAGTCAACGACAATGCGACTTCAACGCTAACTCACACTATATAATATATATATCGAGTCTGTAAAGGATACTAACACTATGGCTATTGTGTTAATAACCGATACCAAAATTATTGTAACGAAAAGGTACATGGTACTAACACTGGTTTCCGAGTCGGAGCATGGTACTAATATGATTGATATCAATTTATGCCATATTTCACCGAAATTGAGAATTACAACAATTTCTGAACACCTGTTACTCCAGTAAATCCATACACCCTGGCCTTGATCGATATCAGTTATCTCATTTCGTGGTAAGCATGACATCATTTAATTCAATATATAACATTTAAATACTGTTTGTTGCGGAGAACTAATATATATGCAAGTATTTATTACGTGTTGCGAACCTAGTAACAAATAAATTCAGTTGTGACCAGAAGGATAAACCTAAGGCAGCATGAACGGAAAGTATAATTTCATGCACATTCGTTTCGTGCTTACTGACGACTCATCGCTTCTGGTCACAACTGAACTAATTTGTTACTAGGTTCGAACACCTAATACATACTTGCATATGTATTAGTTCTCCGCAACAAACAGTATTTAACTGCTATGATTTGTTTATTAATGAAATATAAATGGCATAAACGGGTATTCTCTTAAAGTATAATTAGTAAATATGCAAATTTTGTGAAATACAAATATGTTCATTTTATTATTTAATATAATATTTCTTTTAAAAACTTATATATATATATTTATATATATATATATATATATATATATATATATATATATATATATATCCTTTTCAAAGGCGAGCTTTAATAAAATTCATTGTACCTTCGTGTGCAAAACAAAAGAAATTTTATCAGATATAAGAAACATTTCTTTCGCATTTTCTTCTCAAATATTATAATTATATTATATATAAATTGAAAGCAAAACAAGATAGAAATATAGAGAGAGTGTGAAAACAGAACATTGTGTAAAAATAGTTCGCCTCAATGCTTGTACGTAAGCAGAAGAAGCACGTACAAGCATTGAGCTTGAACTAGATGTGACGCACGCAATTTGATTGGTTTCTATTTTTCACACTCTCTCTATGTTCACATATTTCTATCTTGTTTTGCTTTCCAATTTATATATAAAGATATGTCCATTCGTAGATATTTGAGAAGACAATGCGAAATAAATGTTTCTTATATCTGATAAAATTTCTATTTGTTTTTGCACACAGGAAGGGTAGTTAATGAATATATATATATATATATATATATATATATATATATATATATATATATATTTATATATATATATATATATATATATATATATGTATACTGAGAAAACAATGAAAGACGCCGTTGCTTTATTTCGAAAAAGATGAAAATTTTGAAAATACGAAAGTGAGAATGATGTGAAGTTTTCATAATACTCGAAAAAATATTTTACCTTCCACTTCGTTTCTAAATGGTCTTTTCTGTTTGCTACTTCATAATTTGTCTAAACATTTTTATGTAGATAATTATAACAAGAGCGAAAATACGCTATTGCAAATAATAATTTCGTCATCTTAATAAAAAAAATAAAACATGAGATTTAAACTTATCCGTAAGTGTTCAGTGTGTGCTTTATTTATACATAAGTGTTATCAAACTGTGCGCTATAATAAGAATATGTGCATTTTTATATAAATTTGTTTATTTATTTACATTTTAGGTTTATTAAGTAGTTTAATGGAAACGTACTTACAAAATAATACATTCTTTCACACAAGAAAACAAGTAATTTTTAAATTAATTTGATTAATACTCATACATGTATTCAAAGATCCATGCTTAAATATTCTACTTGGGAGAATTTATTGCTGAGTAGATTTAGTGGTGCAATTTATATGTAGACAAGGTTGACAATAAGCGACGTTTAGGTGAAGATAATTAAATTTACACACGCAAGTATGTAACAATATTTTACCTTATTTCTGAGGATATTGCTTGCTGTTTTATCCATTTTTTCTCAATTTCCTTGTATTTTCAATTTCAAAGAGTAAAACGCTAGGCGTAAAAAATCAGCTACCTTTTAGTTGTCCGAAAACTGGCATTTTGAATCATAAGTGCGCACTAAATTTGTAGGTTATTTATGCTTAAATTTAGAGAATTTTCATTAAAAGACGTAAAAGGGATACTATTTCACATTGTACTGCACTGACATTAAAGCGTTTCTATTCGTATTATAGTGCCACTGCTGTTTTCGGTGCATTTATGGGATTTTCAGAGATTTTTGTTGTCTATTTGACTATATTAGTAATACTGTTGGCGATATTTCGATAAAAGACGTCATAAACCGTCTTTCAGACTGAATTTACTTTCCTTGTCCGATGAAATGTGTATGGATAGAAAATTCAGATAGGATCTTTTCGACATATCGTTAGTTGTGATAACCATAATAATTTTGTTACAGTGTTAACAAAAGTAAGTTGCAAATTTGCAAGGGGAACAATATAATGCACCAGAATCGAACAATTATCATCATAAAAATTTAATTCTTTTCATTATCGTTACGAAGATTTTCACTCTAAAATCTGATTCTAACGCAAAAGACCCAAATCAATTATATATTTAATAACGGTTTGAATTAAATTTATATTCTATCATTATAATGTCAGTTTGTTACAATTTCTTCACAGAGACTTGTCTTAACAATATCAAACGTGTATAAATAACATATAAAGTGTCATCGCGAGTCTAAATACAAGCTTGTTTGTTTAAGACCAAGAGATTAAAATTAATTACTTTCCAACGAAGATATAATCCATAGCACATGAAATTTATGTTTGCTAACTTTTAAACTATAAGAAAGGGGATCTACTTTATAAATATCACTTTTTATTGGTCACTTTTTTTCAAATCACACCTTTATCCAAATTGGCCTTTTTATTATTTTATTAGCCAAATATTATTTTAAGATGTACTCTGATTTTGGCAAAATGAATGCGGTAAGGAATGTTACGCCGAGTATCTGGATATGTTTCAAATTAATTCAGACTAAGCAATTGTTATTAATTACGCAATAACTTATAAATAGTTAAAATCATATTAGTTATCCGCCACAAAGAATATAAAGCTATAAATATTTCATTAAAAGATATCGTAATTACGACGGAAACGCGCTATATAATATTACTTCGAACCGTACATTTTGCTTTACTTGTATCGCGGGTTTTAAGAAAGATTTGTATTCTCCGTTTTTGATAAATTTAATCTATTTACAAAATCACAGTGTTGGTGGGCTTTAAAGATATGGTACATATGATATATTGGGAGTGGGTCTTGTAATCACATTGGTAAAGACATTACATGAAGTTGACACTACTACTTCTTTAATGCGCACACGTATAGAAGATTGCATCGTAAAATTGATCAAAATTTATTGTCCAAATATAAAGTAGGGTTGGAGCATACCACCGGCTCCAGAAAGCAAGAAACACATGCCTAATTCCGAATGCAATTTCAGTTGAATTTGAGCATTACGCAATATATAATTTCATATATATACATATATATATATATATATATATATATATATATATATATATATATATATATATATATATTTCGCAGCAAAGATTACATAGCGTCTGTATTGCACTCATTCAGTTAAGTTATGCTACGTGAAATAGAAGGTGCTGAAAATCAACTTAACGTAGGCGTATTCAAGGTAATTCATGACCTTAATATTGATACTTATTCTGGGCATTTTGACTAAATCTTTGTGAAAAAATAACTATACCAAAACATATGTAGGCATAAAAAGGAGATGAAATATTAATTAAATCTCTTATTGGTGTTTTTTATTGTCTTCATATACACTGAAAAATAACACCAGCGAGCAAATTGAGTTATTCAATTCTTTCAGACAATTCAAAATCGTTAATTAATACCAGTGGATTACTCGATATTTCAACAAATTTATCTTTACAGAATAACGAATAAATGAGGCAATGTAAATTTAGATATATAAATTGAAAATGCAAAATTTAATTAATTTCGATATGAATTATTTCTACATTAAATAACTCGTTGACTTTTTCTTCCTTAGAGATATGCTTCTAAATAGACGTTAATAGGTAATATAAATAATAATATTAATACTAGTTTATTAATAGGACTTTGTAAATTATAATTCTGTTGACAAATGGATATAACTTAACACATTATTTAGGAATAAATGCAAAGTAAATAGGCAAAGGTACGTTTGTTGTAAATAAATAGGTCAATTAGTTTATGAAATTGTTATCAGAAAAAACATATCTTTCAATCTAAGGTTTCCGATGTCTAAATTTATTTTGTATGAATACCATTCTAACTAGGTTGATTCATTCAAATTTATATGCAATAATCTTATACATGTTTTGTGTTTCATTAAATTTTAACATATGAGCTCATGTTTTGGTGTGCTTATTTCTAAGAGTAGGGGAAATTTCATTGTCTAACTATCTAGTAATAGAGATATGGTTTCTGTCCATCTGAAAATATTGTTTAGTCAGACACTCAATTTTTTCAGTATTTCATATGTGAATAGTGTCCGTAATTTGCTTTCTGTTAGTCTTAAATTTTATTTAGTTGTTCGGATTGGTCTCGTGCTAAAATTTCATTTTATGTGGAGATTTACTATTAGTCAATTTGCAAGAAATTCTGCTACGGATGACAGTCTTGGTTAGAGCATTGGCATCTTTAAAGTTACTTCTACTTTAGATTGTTGGCAGTTGGGGTTTGTAGGTGATGATGGGGTTATGACGAATTGTCTGATTTTGATAGATAGCTGAATAATGTGGCTAATTTTGTTATCTGAAATCAGTCGAATATAATTAAATGTTGGTGGAAATTTTTTTACCGTCACGCCGAGTGATTGCTATTTGAAATAAAGAGACTCGTATATGTACAATAATTTTTCTGACTGTTGTTTATTTAGGAAGGCAAAATGTGTTAAGCTGGCGTTGGAACCCGTTTGCAAAATATTTTTCGAGAGTTCTGAATTTTATGAGCTTATGTGGTAAGTGTAGCTTGAATTTTTTATTTAACTGCTTTTACTTTTGCTCATATATATTTGTAGACAATATGAGAATTGGATGAACATGATCTTATTAAAGCTTAAATTTTGGATCTCGTCTCAATTTATCAGATGTGAGGAACCGGTCCAAACTAATAATAGGTGTGCTCCTGTTTCAAACATCGTCATTTGAATTAACCATAATGTGCATTTCGAAACTAATCTTTGCCGAGCTATTTCTATTAACTGATTACTAAGCTGCCATTGTTTCACAGCTTTAGACGGACCAAACAAATCTCTCCACAAAATAAAGTTAAGGGCCTGATTTAATTCAATAAAACATTAAACCGATAACGTTAGCCACGTTAGCCTTTGCCGTTTAAGGGTTTTCTGAATTTGTTTACTTCAGGAAATTTGTTCTGATAACGCCGAGCTGCCAAATTGATCTTATAAACTAACGCCCAACAGAAGGTAAAAGCACACTTGAACTCACGTCATTACTCATTTTTTGCCTAAATAATTCTTATCTCCGATTTAAAATACGGTTTATTGTCAATTTTACATATTCTGATTTCGTTTAATATGTGAAATTAATGCTTAGCAAAATAAAAATATTTAACCTTTTTTGCAAAATAAAACTTCTGGTTGCCAAGTTCATGAATAGATTATTGAATGATTTTTCTACACTATTATTGTTGCAAAGTTATTCCCTAATAAACTTTTGCTTAATATGTAATTGTTATGTCGGTTTATCGCTTTTGAGCAAGGTGGACAAAAATAAAGTAGGAGTATTAAAATTTTCTATACCAAGCAAGAATTTGTCATCTAGATCGAAATTATTTGTTAATCAGAATTTAAGCTGGGATTTATACTATTATACAAAATTAAAAGAGATTGTCCACATAACGATAGAAATGTGTTGATCGTTCAAAATTATTTATCTGACTTGTCTGTCACAAGTGGTTTAAGTTAATATAAACCAGGCAAGATGGAATGCGCTAATGAATTATCTGCAATACATAAATACCTAGCTAAATTGTATGGTTTGTTCTTGCTACTAGAAACTAATTAAAATAAATAGTTCCTAGAAAATCGATAATTTCATTTTAAATTAAGTCACGCACAAAAAAAACTTTTTAAAGTTGACTTATCGTCAACAATGAAAAGGCATTAAATAACACCATTCTGTTATCATAGATATTTTTCTCTTTTGTTCATCCGTACTCAACAGCGTGTGG
>JAQBSW010000661.1:0-35000 GCA_029291075.1 Eudiplozoon nipponicum | reverse complement strand
TTAATCTAAACGATTGAACATAATGACTAACATGTATGCCTTCATCGTAGTGAATCACCTTAATTTCCTATCATTTTCTCAATGCGCGCCTCAACTTTAAGTATTAGGGGTGTGTGTTTATAGCCTATTTAATTGGTTTATTCTTAATTTCTTTCTTTGAGATACTGTTAACATTTGTATAATCAAGGTTGCGGTCTTGATATAAACACCTAACCCATTAATTACTTACATATGTCAGTATAAACTAAGAATTGCATTGTGCAGACACGGCAATTCATCCCCTTGTTGGGAACTCATCGTATGTACTTTGGCCAAAATTTGCCGTGCGGACACGTGCTCCAGGTTCGATTCCTGTCCGCGGCAAATTCTTGGCCAGTACATGATGAGTTCCCAATAAGGACGAAACCGGTCTACTGGATGAATTGCCTTGTCTACACTATACAATTCTTAGTTTATATTTATATATAGTTTATATATATAGTTTATATATAGTTTATATATATTGTTTATATTTATATATAAGTAATTAATGGGTCAGGTGTTATATCAAGACCGCAACCTTGATATAGTCTATATATATATAGTTTATATTTATATATAAGTAATTAATGGGTCAGGTGTTATATCATGACCGCAACCTTGATATAGTTTATATATATAGTTTATATTTATATATAAGTAATTAATGGGTCAGGTGTTATATCAAGACCGCAAACTTGATTATAATAATTGTTATCACCACCCGCGCAACCAATGTTTGTTCAATTATACAGTTAACATGTCTTTACAACAAGAAATCGTGTTATAATATGTATTATCCAGAATTACGGAAGGTGCCTACTTAAAAGCATTCTATACACAGCATTAAAACATTAAATGTGTTTGGCATTTTGCTTATCAAACTTTTCAAAAACTATTTGCGCAATTCCTAAATGTCAAAGATATCAAGTTCCATCTAATTTGAATGCTTATGTAATAATCCTTAATCGCTTCCTGTGATTAACTATCATGGGAAATTAATTTCATAATTCTGATGCAAAGTAAATTGTAAGTAACTAGGGACAAAACGGTAGTAATATATTCGCTAATTTATTTTAGGTATAAGACTTATTTAAATGAAAAATTTTATCGATAATGCTCGAAACGGATTTGTACGGAATCCAAGGCAGAAATGTTGTGTGAATTTGACCACAATGAAAGAATTTATGAACAAGTATGTAATATACTTATATATATTTTATAATAACAATAAATCTAAAGGAAAAATTCTAAGGAAAAGTGAAATTATTATTCATGGATTTTAATTTTTACATGAACAGATGCAGACGCACCCAGAAAGAAAAAGATCTATTAACTTGGTAGCCATTTAGGAAATTTTGTTAATGTCAATAACCTTTTACGTGTACGATATACACTTTTCTGTATTTTAGAATTATAAAATATGCATTCTTATTAGATCACACATAGGCAAATTCAAATCATTTGATTGAAACTGTTGATAAATGCAAACTTTAAGTAAGAGATAGGTTGTGGATTCTGGATTTTAATTAAAATATATCACTGTACATTTACCTAAGGCTTTTAAACGAATGAATGTTAGCATAACGACCATCCTACTATAATATGAGGATGTAAAATGATGACAAAGCACCCTAAAGCGATGTTGAGAATATGTGCCTCATCAACTTATATTGAATTCGAAAACTAACTCTAAAAATATTAGATGTATTTGAATATGAGAAATAAATTTTGTGGCAATAGCAAATATCCTTTTGCATAAGCTATAAAAATGTGTATTTGAGATTTTTGAATGGTATATCAGCGATCTGGAATCATTGTAGGAAGCGTTGATTGCACACATTACGAACAGACGCTAGCTTCTCTGACAGATTAGTAACATTGAATTAGAACAAGCTTGAATGTGGCCTTAAAGATTTACTTTTAAATAATTCATTAAATGTCTTCTTCTCATGCTGACTTGTCATTTCTAGTCGCCATATTGAGTTAAATAACTTAGCTATTTTAATAAAAATTATCACCTTCAATTACTATAATACGAAGACCTTTTTCATTACTTCATTACCAACTTGCTTTTCACCTATGTTAACTTCGTAGCTTAATTGACTTCGCTTGTAAAACTCTTACCATTCGATAATTTAAACTGACATTATTTTAAAAATTGCGTACATAATTGTGTAAAACTGTATTCTGAGCCTAACGGACGACTGAATTTCTGATAATTCGATTTTCAATTGTATGGAAATATCAATAAATTTTTAGAGTAGTATTGCAGATCTACTAGGTTTGTGTACTTGCTATTTATCCTAAATATTTAGTCTGATACACGTACATGGAGTAAATGAAGGTCAATTACGTGGTTTAATTAGATGGGTGTACGCGTGTACGTCACTCTGATTAACTGAGCAAATTATTACTTTTACACATTTTCATGCATGCATGATGCAAGATTATCTGGTGAAAATACAGTTATTTGTATTCAATTTGTCACTTAAATGTATGGATAAATCTATTTTAACGAAATGTTTGTTTTGCTTTATTATATTTCATAGTTGATTTTATAAGTTTCCAACGCAAGTAAATATAATGAGATGAGTACCAACATATTTCGCATGAAAAATATGGGAACAAGGACAGTACAAATCTTTTTTAGGAAAATCAATGATGATTTATTCCAGGAACTTCCGGTCACACGACATTATTTTTCTTTTAATAAATTTGCATCTAACAATTTTCGGAATGTTATATATCTTAATTGTTTTAGTTTCATAAGTACTGTTTATATTTATAATTAAAACAAAATTTAAAATTTTTATCAGAAAGGATAAGAACAGATAAATTCAATGTAGACACCCAACAAATGCAACTCAATGTGCCAGTGTGAGACCGAGAGCATATGATATTAATTATTTGTACATCTTATATGTTTTAACTAAAAACGATCTTAAATTAGGTTATAAATCGATTATTAAATTTTAATTATGTTGCATTTTCCGTTGACTCACTATAATTAACAGACATACTGGATAGTTTTACGCACAGCGGGGTAACGTGGCGTATTGAAATTTGATTCAAAATGTTTAGGTTACACCATATTCACCAATGATCTATTTCGATGCTGGTGAATATTATATCGAAATCATGTTTTTTAGCTTGGAATATACGCTGATCTGATTTATTATCGGGCTAGACTTGTAGTATAATAGCATGTTTAGACGTACTTCGACATTCCTTGGTCTTTTTTAGATTCCAACGAAAAAGTGAATGACCAAAATTAAATTAAAAAAGTAATTTTGTTAGATAGCAGAGTTGCAGCCTTCTCCTATAATAGTATAATCCCAGACTGTACCTGTCTAATGATAACATTTTAGACAAACAATGATTGCGCGGGTAGTAAATACAATTCATTAAATCAAATTTGCGAGCTTGAAGTAAACACAAATCCTATTGTATTTAACCAGTCGTCGAACAACATAGCGTGCGAACGGCGTTATTTTTGATACGACTGGTTAAATCCAATAGGATTGGTGTTTACTTCAAACTCAAAAACTTTAATTTAATCATAATATGCTTATTTTAAATTCTTAATGTTACAATTAGGGCACTTTATTATTTCCTAATTATTTGACACGCAGTTATGTTACAAAAGCACAAAATATTACATTCACTACTGCTTATTTAATGATCTGACGAAATTTCATTCGAGAACGTCATACGTAATACCAAAAATAATGAAAGTCACGGCTTAAAAGTTTCACACTTCCGTGTGCCGATCTTGACCAAGAAACGCTGTTGAACAAAAGTAAGTTTTCTAAAGATTAGTTTTCTCTATAATGTGCGTCTAATTTAATTATAATCTTGATTAGCATTTATTTCAAGGACGAGAGTAGTATGTCCAAAAACGTTCCTAATAATTGGTTTAATAAAATTTTCTTGAATAAACGATCACCATACCTCAAACATCCAAATAATAACTTGATTATTTCAAAACAAATTTTCCCCAGTCATTTTGCTTTTGTTCCTTATTGTTGATATTTTGTTCCTTGAAGTTTAAATGTAAAAAAACTATTTTTTGAAGACTAAATCAACCGATTTTAAACATTATGTCAGTAAATGTGTCTGGCATATAGGTATAGACTATGTGCATATAAACGTTTAACATATTTGTATATTTTGTCTAGGTTATGGTATAATTTGATTTACCATTTGAAGATGAATATTATATGCCATGCAATTAATTTACTTAGTGAACTTAACAAACATGGCTTTCGTGATTGTGGAAATTTCTAAGAACGGTAGCTTGGAATTAAAAATTTGTCCAAATATAGGCCTTAATTAATTATATACAAGACTATTATGGTGAATTTACACCTAATTCAGAATTGAATTTTAGCTAATACTTGAGATTAGCAATACTGTTGTTTAGTGGTCAAATTGATTGCCTACAAAGCGATATATTCTGGCCACTACTGATCTATGAGCCAAAAATATTCAGACCACACACTACATGTTTGCTTTCAGAAACAAAAGTTTTTATTATGCGTCGGGTGAACAACAGCTGTTTTCAATCAGTTTACTTGTCCATAAATCCGCATGTATAATGCATGTGTAAATAAAGACGTAGGCGCGTAACATTGTTAAATTTACTAATATATAACAGAAATAATACTTGTGCGTGGGGAATGCTTAGATGGCTGAATTATATTTGCAGCAGAGCAGACCTGACGTGGTTATACAATGCAAAATGCCAAATTAATGAAAGAAATTTGCTGCTTTAAACTTGCGAGCCTAATTCTTGAAAATAATTATAATACATTAGAGAAAAAAGTAATTATTAGTTTACACTTAATTTAATTAGAAATAATAGCGAAATGGGATATGTCTAAATAAGTATAATTTTTACAAAAAATTGCGCGTCAGGAAATATCGGTTATTTGAATTTAAATAAATGAAAACTAGGAAATAGGAAGCGCCGAGAGTAACGAGAAAATGTGAAATAAGTTGCGAGGATATGTTTCGAATTGCAAATTTAATAAACATTACAATATTCTTGCAGTTCATTTGAGATTAGCAATTGATGTTACGCCACTTGAATAATTATGATTCATAGAAGATAAAACATACTAGTAAATGTTATTGAAGATAGACTTTCTCTTACAAAGTAGGGATATTTTTAAATTGAGCTTATATAAAGACGAAAATCATTTAGTTAATACTACGTTCAATTTCAAATTTGAACATGAACAAATCAGTGGCTATTGTACCTGGTAAGGGTGGCGAAATATGGCTGAGTGATATAATTGTAATATCATCACGTTACAAAAACCATTCTGTATATCGACGCTGCATTAACTACTACTCTATTATGCTAAAGATGTGGAAAAAATACAGCAACCTTATGTATAACGTATAATTTTATTATTACATACAATAGAATAATTAGCAGGATGGAAAAAGACGTTAATCAGTGTATATAAAATTGTACTTAATTGAATATATCAATTTAAAATTCATTATTTAACGAGATTAATAGTTATAATGGTATTGTTTGTTAAATGTATGATTAAATTATTCAGTATTGTTGAGTGAAACCTAATGTAATATAATCAAAATTTATAAGTTTGTAATAAGACATTTGAATTGATCATTTACATTTGCAATTTGCTTAATCGACAAGGCTTTTCCAAAATTATTAAGACGTGCAACAATCATTACGTTTAATTTGAAACAAATTTTACATTGATTAATGTAATTTACTATCCAAAAATTTAAGTTGATTTCAAAAGAATATATATATATATATATATATATATATATATATATATATATATATATATATATATATATATATATATATATATATATATTCTTTTGAAATGTGAGCTTTAATAAAATTCATTCTATCCTTCCTGTGTGCAAGCACATAAAGAAATTTTATCAGATATAAGAAACGTCTCTTTCGCATTGTCTTCTAAAATATGAGGCACTGTTCGTGATTGTGACCTGTTCTTAAGTACGAGAAATATATCATCCACGTACCGTATATATTGAGCACATTATGTGCTCAATTCAATATAAGCTATCAACAGTTCGTGGTTGCTTCTCAAGAATTGACAGGTTGGTTAGTCAAGATTCTAAAGAAAATGAATATAATAAAGCAATTAACGATTTAATGTCTAATGGCTATCCCAGACAATTAATTGAATCAATTATTAAAAGGGGAGTTAACCAGAAACAGACGTATTATGGGCCAGAAAAGAAAACGTCTACTAAACATCCCATTTAAGGGAGATGCAGTTTCCCGAATGGCACAAAAGAAAGTTGAAGCAGCATTGACACGCACATTTAATGCAGCCAAACTACGAGTGTTATTTATGGTAACACACTTGCCTTTACCAGCAATCAAAGAGAAACAGCCGTTAATATCGATATCAAATATTATTTACCAATATACATGCGCAAGTTGTCGATCAACTTACGTAGGCCGATCGACCAGACGGTTAATTAATCGAATGAGAGAACATTGCAACTTGAACGCCTGTTTTAAATCAAATGGTGAATACACGTCTGCTATTGCGCAACACATCATTGAAACATCGCACGTATGTTCTCCAGACGTAGCATTCAAAGTAATTTCTAAATGCAAAAACAAAAGGGAGCTAGCCACATACGAAGCTTTATGGATAAACAAATTTCAGCCGGATTTATGCAAGCAGAAGTAGCACGTACAAGCATTGAGCTTGAATTGGATGTGACGCACGCAACTTGATTGGTTTCCGTTTTTCACACTCTCTCCATGTTCACATATTTCTATCTTAAATGATGAACTATTGTGCGAAGTGCTGTCCTTCTTGTTGTGGATTTGACCGCATTTATCTTGTGCGGGACAATAGATAGCACTCTTAGGTCGGTAAAATCTTGAATTTTGATCGTTTTCAGGTGCTCTGCTTATTGGCTTCGATTGATGGGTTCTCACTTGTCCCTTCTTTTTTGAGCCTTTTATCAGCTGATTGACTGAAAATGACGTTGGATCAAGATTTTCCATTGTTCTTTGCCCGATATTTCGAGACTTCATTTCCAGTCTCATCTACAGGGTTGACACAATATGCACAGGAGTAAAACACAACTTGTGGCAAATTTACATTTGAGTATTAGAGACTAGGTATGAAGACCGGATATTAGGAAGACAATTAAAAAAATACATTTGGAATTAAAATAAATATAAATATATCTGTTTTGAATGAGGATACCACATTTGCCACAAGTTGTGTTTTACTTCTGTGCGTATTGTGTCAACCCTGAAGATGAGACTGGAAATGAAGTCTCGTAATATTGAGCAATGAACAATGGAAAATCTTGATCCAACGTCATTTTCAGTCAATCAGCAGATAAAAGGCTCAAAAAAGAAAGGACAAGTGAGAACCCATCAATCGAAGCCAATAAGCAGGGCAACTGAAAACGATAAAAATTCAAGATTTTACCGACCTAAGAGTGCTATTTCTATCTTGTTTTGCTTTCCAATTTATATATAAAGATATTTTCATTAGTAGAAATTTGAGATGACAGTGCGAAAGAAACATTTCTTATATCTGACAAAATTTCTTTTTGTTTTTGCATACAGGAAGGGTACAATGAATACTATATATATATATATATATATATATATATATATATATATATAAATATATATATATTAATGATCCCGTATTGATTTATTTCAAACATTGTTTTACATTTCTAATTTCAACTGCAACATAACTTGTGTATGGGTGTATAAATTTATTGTAAAGGAGTTATACAAAATCTTTTACTGTATTTAATAAATTATGAAAAGATAATTGGATTAAGTTGGATTGATTTCATAGTTTATACAACAAACGAACACACCAACACAACAAATTCACTTTTTTATGTATAAATAATGTATTAAATTCTTTCGTATATGTGGCTAAGGATTAACACTGACGCGTATATTAATTTCCACTGAACGTAAAATTTTCGTTTTTTTGCTTTGAAAAACGCCAGAAAATTTTCCAGATTTGGAGTGTTAATTTTATTTTAAAATGTGCTCGTCTATTACAGAAATGTTCAGCCCCCTTCCAACGGTGGTTAGCCTGAAGTGCTCCTTAATTTGCTTTCGTAATTATCGGCTAATTCGTATTGCGATGCGCAATGTGTAGCTATGACATTTGAATATATAAGTAATGTAAAAATATTTAATGATATCGAGTTTATCCTTCATATTTAGGTTAAACAGGCATCTTCATGTAAATGTAAGCATCGTTTGAATATTTGGCAGCTGAGAAATCATTGATAAGTGAATTCTTTAATTGGGTATTCGGAAAGATTTGCTCTTTGAATGTTGGTATGGTTTATTTGCTCTCTTGCTGTTATTTATTCTTCGTGTTAGCGATGTTACACCAATAATTTCACAATATGATAAATTTGCACCATAATGAAAGCTGAAAGACGTATTGTCTAGGAACACATTAAAATGAGAACCAAACGATTTACTTTAAAAAGAGGGATGAATTTGAATTAACTAAAGAATTGAGACACAACAACAAAGTCAGGTTAATTAAGCTAGACCAATGCTCATGTATTGTTCACGTAAATGCTATTAATTAATTAAGCCAAATGAACATTGCTAATGATAAACAAACAGAAATTCAAACGGTGTCAAGTAAATAAAGGCAGGTCAGAATCTACCGAGGATTCAATACGGCGTTCGATGTAAAAGGCTTGTGAAGCAATTCAACAAAGTACAGACAAAGCGTATTCTATTGAAATGAATGAAGTAATCAAAACGAATTGGTACACGCGTGACCAGAATGCGCGAAATACGAAACGCACACGAAGTAGTTGACTCGAGCAACTTGTCGCCAGTATAACAATTATTGTCAACGACCAACACCTAACAGCAAAAAATGGCGAGGAATTAAAAAAAACCTACTGGCAGCACTAATTTAAATGAAAAAAATATGGTGTTTATAACACTTTTAATGTTGTAAACAAAGGAAAATCGCGCAATGCCAAGATTTAAAAAAATACGTTTGACGCCAGAAATTTATCAAAGAGCATTCCTGGTGACTAAATCATAGATTTCTTCTGTAAGTCCATCAGTAGTAATCATCCATCATTTTCCTTACATACATATAATCTAAAAAAATCCTCACCAATTACATTTAAGACGTATTATTCACGTTTAATGGCCACTCATTTACGCAAATCGATGGATTGACGATAGACATTCCGTTTGGATGTCTACTAACTGATGTCTACCGGTTCTTATTGGAAACATCAAAACTACTGAAAATTATTTAAAAATATTGCCACACATATTTAAGGTAGTTTGATGACACCTTCATAATAAAAAACGAAGATTTCGAATCAGATGAAATGCTTAGATATATTAATAAATTGGGTTTATTTGTTAATTTGAAAACTCTCAGCCAATACGAAGACAAACTAGTTTCGTATTTGGAAATGGACATGAATCGGATATTTGCGAAACTGATAGTGCAAACGACAACTCAGGAACCAAAATCGCGGGAATTCAACTGTAGCGGATTGACTGCCGGGTTTATCATCAGAATCATGTTCATATGTTTAGTTTTATTTCCTGAACCACTAAGCTATATGCATATATATTTTTGTGATTTTATTATATAAATTTATTTTACTCGGTTGGCCGTTTACGATAGAAATCATTTTGTTAAATTTCTGTTTTTTCGACGGCGCACGATTAGTTAAATATTTTAATTATGTTATCTTGTGTGAGTTTTGACCATATATATATATATATATATATATATATATATATATATATATATATATATATATATATATATATTGGTGTACTTCTATTTTAGTTAATTCAGAAATTATTTTAGTCATTCATGTAGTCACAATAACTAGAAAAGAAATGATTGCATATAAACCATTTTTATGTATCTTATGTTGATCTTTTGGCTTGCATGAAAATTTTTATTTTTTGCTTTCATATAACCAAACCGTTAATTGAAAAACTAATTGTCGCTACGATTTACAATATGAGGCTATATAATCCATTTATGTTTTTTTAAACTATAAACTCCTATTATAAAAGGCGTTAATTGACTTATTGACATCTAAATTAGAACAGGGAAGAGAGCAATACTTCTATCGAAATATCTTTAACTGTGCTGATAGTTGAATGGGATAAACCTACAGTATTGAATTCAGTCTGAGAACGAGTCGCTTACGGAATGATAAAGTATATTGTGGTGATTCAACAGGTTTGGACTAATAAAATGATATTTCAAGCGACCTTTGGGGTTGTCATTGTCAAGCTTCACGCTCCTCGTTAAAAAAGCAATATTCACCAGCGCATACTGACACAGTGTCCTTAGCTTATAAAATTATTTGTTAATGCATTATTGATAATGATTCAGTTAAAAACACATTTAAATTAATCTGCAGAGATTAAGAACACACGAAAAATTGTATCATAGAGAATTGTTTAGAGTAGATATAATCAATTAGTCAGTAAAATTAACCAATAATCGATCGTCCGAGCGGTGATTATTATTTAAATGAGGGTTGCGAGCTTGATATAAACACTAATCCCAGTATATTTATCTGTCACTATAATATAAACAAGGTAATTCATCCAATGGGCAGGTTTCCTCCTTGCAGAGTTCACAAGAAGGACGAAATCGGTCTACTGGCTGATTTGAATTTTCCGTATCACACTATGCTTCTTTTATACAGAAAAATGTTTTCATAATTGGATTGGTGTTAATATTAAGCTCGCAAACTTGATTTAAATAACATTAACTACAATTTTAAATGGGTCTTCAGTTACAAAACCATAAATATACTTTTAACCTTATGTTGGTTGCAGTTATGTTTTATTCAATTTAAAATAATTATCTATTAAACTATGTAAATATGTATTTTTAATTCAGAATAGTACTTCAAAGACTCTTATTAAACTATTTTCAATTCATTTCTTTCTGTATCCTTAACCTATTGACTTATATCATTCTTTGAGATCGTGATGGTATCCCAGCAATGACATGTATTTCTAATGACTTCTATTGGCTACGTAACGGAATTTCGAATTTATCTAAATCTGAAGATATAAGACTGAGAGTATTTAAATTTAATGAAAGACATAGTTTGCTATTCGTTTATCCGATGCAAAATTAATACTCTTTAAGTAAAGGCGTTGGTCTCTCAATATAATTTTAAGAAAAAATTAAATAAACATAACGTTCAGCGCCATCACAATTAAGTTTAATAAAATTTCCGTAGACATTTAAAAGAATTAATCCATCTATTTATTTTATTGTCCCAGAAATAGGACTTGTTATTGTATAAAATTGCTCTAATTCTACAAACGTGCATATTTCGCTGTCTAGAATTGCCAGTGCCAGTCACTTGAGTTTTCTTATCTGTTTTATAGAGCAGATAAATCAAACATTGCCAAGCTCCGCACGAGGTTTTCAACAATAAAGATTACAGACTGTTTCCTGTATCTCTTCAGAATCGTAACTAAAAAATAAAATTATAGGAAAAGTAAAGAAGGATTTAATCGAGCTTTTGCCGTTTCAGAAAAATTTACATATGCAAATTAATAGCGCTCCAAAATAATATGCCAGTTTATATCCGATTGTTTGAAGCAATTTAAATCTAAAACACTATTGATTGGAGTATTTTTGGCAAAACATGTTTACTTTTTGTTGAAGATAATTCCTGTTTCGAACAGTTATTATTGATGCTTATTTTTAAAATCAGAAATACTTGGCCGTTTTTTAAAAATTGCGAATAATTAATCTATATTGCCGAGAATACTCAAGTTTTATTTATTTTAAATAGTGAACTGTGTAAAAAAATTATTAATTTAATGAATTAAAATGGCCATGTTTTTTATAACGCCACTTTTATATTCTTTACCATCGTTTATACAAACTGTATTCTTGCTTCATTTGGAGGTGAAAACAGTGAACGGATTGCATATTCGCTGGGTAAGACACATGCTCACACCTCCGCAAGGGAATACCCCATCTTTATTCTAGAAGATAAGTGAAAGTTTAATAATTTGTGCAATTGTACAAATTTGACAGATAAATGCACATTTAAAGCGGAAATAAGTATCTGACACTATAAAGAATATTTATTCGTTATTTCTACAACAGTGGACTAGAATAAATCTAAAATGCTTTTATAGGTCAGTGGAAACTATTAACGTTTTTAATATATTTTGTTTAACTTGATGTATTGCAATATTCAATTAATATAAGTGTAACGAACCTAAAATGCAAAACCACCTTAATCAAATAGTATAACATGTTCGTTTAAGTATAATATTTAGTTTATCAGAGATTGGATATTTGGTGTACATAAGTCCTAGCGTATACGCTTAGCTACAGAATTTGTAATTTATAGTTGTTACTTATTGTCCTATTGTCATTCACACTTTCTTATCTACACATAAGTGAAATTCAATTTTTTGCAATTGGTAACGTTTCTTTCCGTTTAAATCTGGTTTACTTTCTCTAAGAGAATTATTTTTCATTTTTGCATTTCGGTGTTTTAGCTGAACATAGTTTTAAATTTTATACAAATATAAAATTTTATGGTATTTTATAATCCATGCGTTTGAATTGACCACCTATACAATAAGTATATTTCATTCTTAAGAATCCTTTAAAGGACACTTTTCATTGTACAGCGTGGACATCCGATAATTTTTGATGCAATTGACTAATGCAAAGAAATTGATGGTACTCGTAGTTCGGTAACATTCTGATTACATTACATTTTCAGGTACACAGAATGTCTGTTATAGCGATGGATGGGTTCTCACTGGTCTCGACAATCATAAGTTTTCCACACATCTACTGTCCATCGAAAATAATGTATTACCAAGGTTCGCCGAATTATCGCCTACTTTTTCAAACGCCTTTTTTCGTTTCATCCTCTAAACATTAATACAATGTTTACAGATAGTTCAACTTGTGACAAATGTGAATTTTCATTCTAGACAGATCTATTTATATATATTCTACTAATTAAATTTGTGGTATGCCCAAATATTCGGCATTTAAATACTATTAAATTTACTCACAGGCAGACGCGAAATTATCTCCCCTCTAATAAAAACTCAAATGAATAATCGTATAGTGAATAAGTATAAGGAAATAATGTGGATAAACATATACGCCTATCCGTGTTGTCACACATTTCGAATTACTTTTCCATACGTATAGAATAATCAACCATATTTTATTTTTCAAGCCCCGATTTACATAATATAATCCTGTACGAAATAATTTATAGAGTATGTGCGGTTAATATAAAGATGGAAAGGATGCAGCGTTACCGAAATTTTACCGCGTCAAACAAATCAAAATTAGAAGAGAGATACGAAAAGCCATACGATGATTCAAATGGTGGGACAGGCAAAATTCATGTTTAACTTTCCCCACAAGTTATATGAAAATATAAATAACCATCAATATATACGCGTGAAAAGCCTAAACATGTATATTTATTCATTTATGTATATATATGTAAATATATCCAACGACATGGGTTCATTTAAATAAGATTTACATTGAGTTTATAGTATGCAGCAAATTACGTATTTCAGTTAATTACTGTTTGTTGCGAAGAACTGATATATATGCAAGTATGAATTAGGTGTTGCGAACCTAGTAACAAATGAGTTCAGTTGTGACCAGATGGATATACCAAAGTCAGCATGAACGGAAAGTATAATCTCATGCACATTCGTTTCGTGCTTACTGGCGACTCATCAGTAGGAGCCGGTATTACGCCCTTTAACCACTATATATTTGGTCAAAGAATGTGGAATAATAAGACGGTACAATCTCCTAGACGAATGTGTAAACCTGTAATAGTGAAGCTAACATCATCTAAAGTCAACGACAATGCGACTTCAATGCTAACTCACACTATATAATATATATACCGAGTCTGTAAAGGATACTAACACTATAGCTATTGTGTTAGTAACTGATACCAACATTATTGTACCGAAAAGGTACATGGTACTAACACTATGGTTTCCGAGTCGGTACATGATACCAACCTGATGGATATCAATTTATGCTAAAGTTCACCCAAATTGAGAATTACAACAATTTCTGAACACCTGTTACTCCAGTAAATCCATACACTCTGGCCTTGATCGATATCAGTTATCACATTTCGCGGTAAGCATGACATCATTTAATTCAATATATTACAGTTAAATACTGTTTGTTGCGAAGAACTAATATATATGCAAGTATGTATTAGGTTTTGCGAACCTAGTAACAAATTAGTTCAGTTGTGACCAGAAGGATAAACCAAAGGCAGCATGAACGGGAAGTATAATCTCATGCACATTCAATTACGTATTTAATTTTACCCACATCCTATATAAATATATAAATATTCAACTATGTATACGTGTTGAAACCGTATATTATTGTGCATATTTAAGTAAAAAATATAAGCAGGAGAATAGATTCATTCCAATTTATGTTTATACGATTTACAATGAATGTATATTATATCAGTCAAATATATATATATATATATATATATATATATATATATATCCATCTACATATGCATATATTTTCCGTTCCAGCTTGAATGTTAATAATGTTGTGTTCACGTATGTTTTTCTTGATTATGCAGAAGTTTGCTCCCAAGAAGAAGAATTCTTTCTGGTTTTTTGGCAAGATCACTTTTGAATAATTGTGGATAATGGCCATTTATTTCGAGAACACTAAATTTCACTTTACAATCTTTCATTTATATAAATTCTAGGTTTTCATTTGATTATGCGCGTGGAAACAAATCTGACTCAGTTTTATTCTATTTCTTGTTTTGGCTGATTAATAAATGTGTATGCCTTTGTGTCTGTGTGTGTGTCTGTTTGCATTTAAAGGTCTTTCTCACTGTATTGCAAAGTGATTTCTGAGATCTGCTCATTCTTGTATTGATGGCTTGATTGTTTACCACCAGTTCGCATTTTTGTCACTTACGTGTAAGAATGGTATTTTTCCGAATGTAGTCTTTCACTTCCTTTTGGTCCGTATTTTTGTTTTTTCCACTTGGTAACAGCTCTGGTGCGGATTACAGTGTTTAAATCTCATATTTTTTCGACATTTCTGTCTCCGTATATGCAGCTGCTTTTTCCCCTTCAGTACCTTGCCAATCCGATCGAATGTTTATTGAGTCTGGTCGAGGGGGTTGTGATCTTGCTTCAATGCTAGTAAATTGTTGTTGGGTTTCATGATTTGTAGCCAGTTGATTAGAATTTCATATTGTTGAATCTTTTGAATATATAGGCCAGGTGTTTGTTGTTTTATATAAAGGGCTTCATAAATATATAATAATTCTTCTGAATTAGCTTTATGTAGTATTTATACATTGTTCTAATTGACTGGGTTCCCCGTTTCCATTATATGATCGAAAAAGCTGATTTTCATGACTGTGCCAAGTCTTTTTTAATCAATTTCTGCGGTAAATGTTGCTGGATTTTGTTAATCATTTGCTTCCTTGTACGTTCAATATATGTGCTACCACACATACGTGAGAATTTGTAGACTATAAATGATTTGGAGAGAATTGTCAATTGATCTTTGGCATCCAACCTCATGATTCTCTGCGTGCTTAATGTGATATCAATTTTAACACTGGGAAAATTCTCCTCAGTTATTCTCTTTAGCCGGCGTATGTACGTTGCCTCAAAATGGAAAGTTTAGGAAAACCTGCTTGACGATATCCTCTCTAGTGCGAATCTGCCGTGTTTTTAAGTTGAAATCAATAAACCACTCTGAATAGTTTTTCAATAGCAAACTTTTCCTCAGATAGCCCAGTTCTTCCTCGATCTGGTGTTCAAAGCAGATCTTCCTCATTCTGTTTGCTAGGTTGTTAACTAGGTTTCTTTTGTGGGATATTGGCAAACTAATGTTCCAATGAATGTATTGCCCGGTGATATTGGATTTTCTATGTATTGCCAGTGTCAAATAACATTATTCTTCTCGAGTTAGTTTGATGTCAAGGAAGGGAAAACTATTGCCTTTGTCTACGTCGGGAGTGAATTTGATGTCTGGATCGGCTCTATTGCCTTGTTTGAAGATTTCGGAAGGGTCTGCTGCTTCTGAGATGAACAAAAATATATAATCTACATACCTTTTGTAGAGTGCACATTGGTTAATTATACGTTATAGGCTCGTTTTTTCAAGATGATACATGTATAAATCGGCCAGAAGGGCTGCAATGCAGCTTCCCAAAGTTACACTATTAATCTGACGGTAGTATTTATCTTCAAATCTAAATTGTTCGTTTTTTGTGCATGCTTATATTTGGTCATTGATAATATTGGTTTCTAAAGGAAAATCGTAAAACTCATTTTTAAGCGGGTCACGCAAGATCGTCGTTGCTTATCCTGTGGAATCTTCGTAAATAAGGATGAGACTTCAAGCGAGACCATTTTATTCTGTAGAATGTTCTTTCCCTTCCGTTCATCTGCTAGCTTGAATGAATCCTTGATAGTGTTTGAATTTATGATATTTCGTATTGGTTGAAGTATTTGCAGCAAAAATTAGCTAGTTTACACTACGGGACAATGATCATTAACATAATGGGCCACTTCGACGGAGCTCCTGAGACTGTCAAGGCTTTCTGAGTATATGGTTTGCCGTACATACTTGCGGTATTTGATCTTCGGGGCTTGCCTTTTGTATGTCTTCTATGAATTTTGATCTGAAATCGGAATCAGTCATCGATGATAAGACGTGCTTTTTCATCTTTTTCAGAATTTCATTTATTCTTGATTCGATATTTGTTAAATCATCTGTTTGTTTGATTTCTTATTTGTATTTCGATTGATCATTTATAATCTCGTTCATGGATCTTCTATAAGCGTCGGCTTCAAATATAAAACTGCTAATCCTTTGTGGGGTGTTGCAAGTCGTATGGATTCGTATGATTTTGTTATCGGAGTTCGTCTATGTGCTTATTTTGTGATGATTTGGCTGCATTTGAATTCCTTCTTGTATTGTTCTATTGCGCTAAATATCTCAGCTTCCAGTCCTTGTCCATTGAACGCCTGTGAGGCGGTGTCTTTCGGTAAGTTATTGTAGAAATTTTCCGTTACAGCCTGAATATCAATAATTTCGCGTTCGTTTATGTTTGTCTTGATTATGCATAAATTTTCTCCTAAGGAGAGTAATTCTTTCTGGTGTTTTGACAAGATCACTTTTGAATAATTGCGGATAATTAAACGAACAATGGTTGCGCGGGTGGTGATAACATTTATTATAATCAAGATTGCGGTCTTGAAAAAAACACCTGACCCATTAATTACTTACATATGTCAGTATAAGCTAAGAATTGTATAGTGTACTGGATGAATTGCCTTTTCTACACTATACAATTCTTAGTTAACGAATTGTTCGATCTTTTGTCTCTCACTTCGAATTTTGATTACTTTGACCAGGACAAGTTACAGTAATTCTGTATTCTTTCGGTCGGTTTATTAACCTCACTTTCTATTTATAAATTATTTCATAGAGGATGAAATTAGGTAAATCGGGAATTGAAAAATAAAGTTTGGTCGATACTTTTATGCGCTAAGAAAGTTAATTATAAAGTGTGACAACACGGAGAGGCGTGTATGTTAATCCACAGGGTATGCTTAAATTTATTCAATATATGACGATTTATATGAGTGTAAAAAACATATTATATATAGGTGAGTTTATTTAGGGTGGGATCTGTTCGCTTATGCCTGCGAGTATAGTTAATAGTTATTAAACGCCGGATACTTAGGCATAACAAAACGGTAGTAAGTAAAAAAATATGAATATAGCTTTCTATAATGAGTATTTGCATTTAACACACGTTGGTTCTGTGAGTATTGTGTTATTGTTCTGAGGATGGAACGATTAAGAGAATTCCGAAACGTAGGCGGTAATTCGGCGAAACTTGGTATTGCAGTATTTTCAATGGACAGTACATGTGTGGAAGGCTTAAGAGTGACGGGCCCGGTGATAACTCATCAATAAAAATAATAGACACGCTATGTAGCTTTAAATGTAATGGAATCAGTATTTTACCGACCTACGAATGCTATAAAATGTAGCGCAATAATCGATTGCGACAAAAAATTAATAAATATATTTTTAATGTTTTTTCGTATTATTTTATTTTTAGCAATTGATATTCTTGAAGTGGTACCACATATCACAAATTTATTGAATTGTATCGTTTTCAACTCTTAAATTTTTTGAAAAAAAATCCAGAGAAATATAAATTTTTCCGTTTATTTTGTAAAATAGTTCTACATACTTTTGTCCTTCATAATCATCACTTAGTAATTATTTACATCTGATGGCTAACACAATTTAACAATAATTGATTGCGCGGGTGGTGGTAACAGTTCTTTAAATCAAGTTTGCGAGCTTGAAGTAAACACCTATCCTATTGTATTCAACCATCGATAGTGAGTTTGCCGTCGTAATCTGATGATGATCATGGAAGCTCGAAACACGTCAGTGCGTTGCGGCTGGCGGTAGTTTTGTTATGTTGTTCGACGACTGGTTGAATACAATGGGATTGGTGTTTACTTCAAGCTCGCAAACTTGATTTAAAGAACTGTTACCACCACCCGTGCAATTAATTATTGTTTAAATTGTATTGCGTCTATATTAATATGTGGCGAAAGCTGGAAACAATTAATGTTCGTGACTGCATAGAAAATGTGCAGCCGACATTTCCAGTCAAGTTCAATGTATGCAAGACTGCTAGAGGTGAGAGCCGCATATCTAAATTTGATTTCCATATATATTCAATACGGTTTGATCCTCGATAGTCAGTTTGCCGTCGTACTCTGATGATGATCATGGAAGGTCGAAACGCGTCAGTGCGTGCGGCTGGCAGTAGTTTTGTTATGTTGTTCGACGACTGGTTAAATACGATGGGATTTGTGTTTACTTCAAGCTCGCAAACTAGATTTAAAGAAATTTGATGGCTAAGTTTGCTCTGATGTCTTAGGATGTATTACCTCATCAGTCGACAGTAAAATGCTGTAATAATATTATGTTAGGTTAACCATTCTGGTAATAGACTTCAATGATTTATTCGCGTGTGTAAATGGAAACAACTAAATTTAAATTGTATAATTTATTTTTTAATCTGAGTATTTTTAATTGAATGTGCACTCTATTAATTAAATTTATACAACAAAGGTTGCTAAGGCACAAATAAAATCGTTTTCATTTCGTGCTTCTCATACAGCAACCGACTAGTTCATGTTGAAACAGAAAGAGATGTCAATGTCTGTGATTATAAATGAGGAAAACATTTTGACGCATATGTTAAAGCTCATTGCCTAATCAGTAGTGGAATAAGGCATTGCATTTGAAATATATCATACATTTTGTCAAGTAATTTGAGATTAAAAATAGTTACAATCTCGTTCCCTAGTGTATTATACTGAAAAATGTGTTACTTCACTGTATGGACTGTGCAGATAGTCGTCATTTCGATTGCGACAGCAAATGATTAAAACTCTATAAATATATATGTTACACTTACGCTGTTAATTGAACCAAATTCACGCTTCAAGGGACAGAATGAATAACATCTGAATGAAGAAGATCCACCAGTCTGAGAATGTGCTATTTCAACAAAAAAATTCATAGTCCTCTTTCTGTCACATATTTCGTGAAAGTATGGGTTTCATATAATATATCATATGGCATTTATAAATTTTCATTGCAATAACCTGGCACATATGTAAAATTCTTTCTGTTATACCATATTCAAAAGAAGATAATTCATATAGGACAAAGAAGATGTGCCAAAGACAGCATAAATAGAGAAGTTTCATTAAAGCTGACTTCTATGGATGTGTAGCCAGATAATATATGCGCAAAACATCTTAGGTACATACATATAAGTCAATTTATTATTATCCGAATTATATTAAAAATCAATATTTTCCGTTGTGAATGCATTTGGGGCATATATATGCATATTGAATGTACGGCGTCCACATCATAGCTAATATGCAGCCAGTATTTGCGAAACCTCTGAGGCCTTGAAGATAAATCTATTTAGTTTTAAAATATATTTTACGATGAATTGAGGTTTCCTTCACTTCATTTGGTGTTCAATTATTCCTCGATGGTTGAAAAAATAGCTACCAACCAGTCAATATCTGAATGTGGCAGTTTCCTCATGACTTATTTGTAGTTATAAATATTTCGAATGGAAGGTTTGCCAACTCTGGGGCTTTATTTATTTCCTTTTATTGGATTTAGTGGAATTCTTTCAAATTGACGATTTTGCAGCGAATTTCTGCCATAGGAAAATTCTCATTTATTACATACGAGTGTGAAATAGGTACAATTTAGAGCACCACAACATTCAAGCCACAATTTGAAATTTATTGCCTGTAGTTTAGAGAAAAAAATTTTAATCAAAACGTTGTGCTTACTCTCACACGTGATAATATTTTTTAAGCTAAAACGTAAAATCATAAGGCACAATTTAGACGTGATATTTTTACAACAAAATCAAAAGTGACTGAATTAGCGAAAGTTTAAAATATAACAAATTTTAACAATTGAAAGGCTTCAGTTTTCGATGTTAATCTTTAGGAAATCGTCCAAGCTATCATAGATAATATGTATCAGAACAATTAAAAATAGGGAGAGGTATGAAAATTTCAGTGTAATGCACACAGAACCAGTTAATTGAAATTATTTATTGAGAAATAATGGTACTATATCTCGAATTAGTTTGTAAAGTACATACACAAATTTTAAATGAATAAAAATTAAATTTATATGACACAATGTCTAAGGAATATTGCCCTGTGAAAAAGCAATATGAAAAACTTCAGAAGAGGACATAAACATGAATTTGAAAGCGCAAAGGATAAATCATGTATTAATATCGCTTAAATTAGTATTTAGCCTACCATATAGAAGCTATTTTAAAATCTGTTACAAAAGAGTTTTATTGTTTTTCGGTAAAGTTTCTCGAAACATATGCAGGGAGAAGTTTGCATATCATTGTAAAAAATACGGCAGAAAATTTCCCCCGGGTGTTAAAATTTCTCGGTTACTTTATAAATTGATTCTTTGCAAGTTAATTAGCTTTATAAATTAGAATACCGCGTTTCAAATAGTTAAATCTTGACTCTTTTAAAATAAATTATGGAAGATTTGTTGTGGTGAAAGTCACACCTAACTTTTATAAAATAATTTTAAAACGATATGCGTTTTTATTACCATCAGTAAATTTCTCTCCAAACTCTGAAAACGATCACGAAACGGCGCAACATTTCAGCAGATGCCAATGACAGTTATATTGCTATATTTTGTTATTGTTTAAATAAATTAAGCGATATATACTCATTTCTAGGTTAAAAAAGCAACGTATATAATCAGAGAACATTTTATCCGCGTTATCTTGCGATGATAATAAATACTTTAATATACTTCATGAGTATTGAACTGTCAAATAGAGCACTCATAGAGAAATATTTCTACAAAAAGTAAGATGTGAATTATAGTTTAACACATTCACAGATTTGGTTATAAATAAAATGTATGAGTGCGTACAGTCAGGTTAGATGGAAATCAATGTTGCGTTACAAAGTCGCTACAAATATAATTGTAATAACAAAAAGTTTATGTTGTTCACTTACAACCAACATAGGATCTCCAAATGAATTTGACTAACTTTTCAAGTTAATTGCCGAAATCGAGACATAATTGATAAATTAAGGCATTGCCTGAGTCATATATAAAGTTTATGCATAAATAAATGAACACAAATATGGATTTATTTTACAGACGGCTCTGAAACAGCCTAAACCAATGAAACTAAACTTACCAGACCTTATCACTAGACAATGTTTACCTTTAAGTACACATAAATGTTTGCTTTTCGTACAGTGAGTTCAAGATGTAGCGTGATTAATTGACTGATATTGCGAATAATGATATACATATCATTCTTCTTCAACGGTTCCAGTTATATAACGGAAATTCTTTGCTAACTTAGGATGAAAGGTTTGTAAATAACATCTACAAACAAAATCACTAAGTGCGTATTAGCTGTTACGCACCTAGCAACAAATTAATTCAAATAGGACCAGCACAATAGACAAAATTCAGCATGAACAGACGGTATAATCTCATGTGCACATCAATTTCGTGCTTACTGGCGACTCAACAGTAGAGACCGATATCATGTTCTATGCCAACTATATATTTAGATGAGGAATGTGGGTCATTTGGACGGTACAATCTACTATACAAATGTGTAAACCAGTAGTAAAGGAGTTCACTTCATATATTTTTCGAATTTAAAGCCAGCACACTATATATAATATATACCAAGCCTCTAAAAGGTATCAATACTATGTCTGTTGTTTCAGTTCATGATAAAAACACTAGGGTTGCCGAAAAGACACATTATACTAACACTATGGTTGTCAAGTTGGTACATAGTATTAGCTCCGTGGATTTAAAGATGTTAAATTTCACTATTTCTGAGCACCTGTTACTCCATCTAATCCATATACTCTGGCCTTGATCGGTATCAGTTATTAATTTTCGCAGTAACCATGAAATCATTCAATGAAATATATAACAGTTAGATATTGTTTGTTGCCGAGGCTAATATAAATGCACTTGTGTATTATTCTTCCACAACAAACAGCATCTAAACACAATTAGCATCCAATAATATCAGTTGGTAGACATGGTACTTAAAACAAGCGTACAACAAATTCTGACTGCTCGTAGACTTTTATTTTGATAAACAACTCCTAACACTTAGTTAGCAATAGCCTTGCAAAAAACATCAGATTGCTAAGCTGTCCATGAGCTGACACCTACAATCTGTCCTATTCCCTGAAGCATAAAAGGATGTTCTTGAATTGAAGATTTGAATTGGGGCTCAGGGTATTAGAAAGGCCGCACCGGAGTGATTTATATTATTTAACAGAAGCAGCTACGGCAAGGCTTGCTTAGCTATAAATCTTGACAGATGCAGATCGGCTTGTTGCCACCATGTATCCTAGATCAACACATATCCTGACAATTGGCAGTAGGGCGTTTTCGATTCCGATCTTAGACTCCGAATCAAAAGTAAAAATAGTGATCGCTTAAAATGCATTTAGTTTTAGTCTGTAAAGGATGGATATTTATCTATTGTCATAAAAGGCTTCCTGTAGCTCGTTCTATAATTTTAGGAGATCTGCATAATCGATCGCTGTAATCAAGATTGCGAAATTGATATGAACACCTTACCCATTATATATATATATATATTCTTCAGTATTAACCAAGCACTTGATAGTATTGAAAAGACAATTCATCATGTAGACCGATTTCTTCCTTATTGGGAACTCACCATATACTGGTGATAATTTGCCGCGGATAGGACTTTAACCTGAGCACGTCTACCTCGGAATCTGGCGTTTTAACCTCTAAGCAACTCAGCGGCACCCTAAAATCCATTTTCACTTATATACTAACTAATTTTTATTGGTTAGACATACTTTTATGTGAAGCTTATATTGCATCCCTTTAGACCAAAAGATTCAACTAACCATCCTAATCTCTTATTATAGAAATAACACCACGCTACATGGGAAATGGTATTGAATTGATCATTTTATAATTAAATGAACATTGTTTGCGCGGGCGGTGATAACAATTTTTATAAAGAAAAATTGCAAATTTAATGTAAACACCTGTTTCATTATGTACATACATTTGTCTGTATAAACTTAGAATTGCATAGTGATGTACGTGATGAGTTCCCAATAAGGACGAAATCGGTCTACTGGATAAATTTCTTTTTCAACAATATACAATGCATAGTATATACTGACAAATGTATGCACATACAGGTGTTTATATCAAGATCGCAAACATGATTATATCAATTGTTCTTACGGGACGCTCAACCAATGTTCATTTAGTTTGCACTGCTAGCGTATTCAAAAATGCAATGATAATGAAACCATATTTATGATTGGGTTTTACTGTGCAGTTAGACAAAGTTGACTAACTAGCTCATTTATTATTATAGTAGGGCAGATAGATAGTAATGTCTACTAGGGTTAATCTTCATCACATTTTATTATTAATATGTTTATTTTTTTAAGCTTTGTGATAATATGTGCATATATGTGATGTAAATTTATTTGAATTAGCTAATAAATTATTGGCCATAACGGCATAGAAGAATAATTGAATCACAAACTGTTTAGTTTCGCTTCTTATATTTCAAATTTTGCCTTTTAAAACAGAATATACTTTGCGTGCTTTTATATGAACTGCCCTTTTAGTGCAATAAAGTTATTAATTCAATTTGGGCCGTTGTTACATGCACAGCTTTCGAGGAATTTATACGGTTTATCGAGAATTATTATCTGCATTGTTATATGGTGAGGCTATACAAGCCAACCATGTTTTGATTTATTGTCTATAAATCCTAAATTTATTATATCCATTGCCTTCGAATATTACTCAGTACATTCCTAATTAGAAAAAAACGCATTAATGACAAAGTGGATAAAGACCAATAAACTGTTGCTGTAATGAATGTATTGCCCGGTGAATTGGATTTTCTACGTATGGCCATTGTCAAATCACAACTTTCTTCTCGAGTTAGTTTAATGTCAAGGAAGGGAAAACTATTATCTTATTCTACTTCTAGAGTGAATTTGATGTATGGATCGGCTCCATTAACTTGCTGGAGGATTTAGATGGATCTGCTTCCTCTCGGATGAAAAATAATATATCATCTGCATAACTTTTGTAGAGTACGCACAGGTCGATTATAAATTTTAGGCTCGTTTGTTCAAGATTATGCATTTATACATCTGCCATCTTTTTCATAATTTAATTTGTTCTTGATTTGATATTTTTTTAATCCTCTTTCTGTTTGATGTATGATTTCAATTTCGATTGATCATTTAAAATCTCGTTCATGGACCTTCTATAAGCGTCGACTTCAAGTATAACAACTCCTGAAACTTTGTCGGGTGTGGCAAGTCGTATAGGTTTGTCTGATTGTAGTCTTCGTAGTTCGTCTATGCGCTTCTTTGTGATGATTTGGCTGCCTTTGATTTCTTTTGTGGATATTTCTAGTGCGCTAAATATCCCAGCTTTAAGTCATTGTCCATTGAATGCCTGTGGGGCGGTGCCTTTCGTTAAGTCATTGTAGAAACTTTCCGTTCGAGTCTGGATATCTAGAATGTCGCGTTAACTTAGGTTTTCCTTGATTATGCAGAATTTTGCTTCTAAGGAGAGTAATTCTTCCTGACGTTTTGACAAGTTAGTTTTGTATAATTGTGAATAAATGCATCAGGTTTTGTAGGAAATTTCTATTGTGTAGTAAATTTATCCAGGTCCCTTATGAGTTTCTTAGTTTCTTTGCAGCTGTTATTTTGTCAACGTTTCTATCTTCGCTTTAAAAGCAAAGTATTCGCTGTCGTTTAGTCTTGCAAGCTGGTAACCCAGTGATTGAATGATTTTCTCAGAATCTTGCAGTTTTGATTGTTTGTCCTCGATGAATTTAAGCAATGAAAAAACGAATAGTTATTGCATGTATGTATTAGGTTTTGCGAACCTAGTAACAAATTAGTTCAGTTGTGACCAGAAGGATAAACCAAAGGCAGCATGAACGGAAATTATAATCTCATTCACATTCGTTTCGTGCTTACTGGCGACTCATCAGTAGCAGCCGGTATTACGCCCTTTAACCACTATATATTTGGTAGAAGAATGTGGAATAATACGACGGTACAGTTATTGCATGCAATTGATAAATTATTATTCAGCCACTCTGATCTAAATTAGTTAGATGAAAACAACGGTTATAAAAATGCACACACACACACATGTGACACGCGAATATCTAATGAAAGGTCAGTCTGAGGTATATAAATATTATGACTAGAGGAAATAACACACTTGCTTCATTTGTTTCGTGAAATGTATCTGATGAAGATCTACGGTAATGTAGATCGAAATATTATGAAAAAAGGAAAAAAAAGAAAAAAAAAGAAAATTACTGGAACAATGAAAGTTGCGTTAGTCAAAACGCAGATCAGGTAATTTTAAGCAATGAGCGGCTTATGAGTTTATTCGTCGGTTTCTGGTTATTACTGAAAGTCTTCACCATTTCGTAAAAATTATTATATTAAAAATTAATCACGTAACATAATCAAAGGGTATTTCATCGCTAATCACGCTGTTTTCAATACGTGGCGATATGTGGAGATTTATAAATTTATTGACTAACGGATATTGATAAACGACAGAATAACTACCGATTATATATCGGATCTGAGTAAGCAATTAGAAGCTGATAAATTTCGATACTGCTTCAAATTTACAAGTCACAATAAGCCAGTGATGATTCTCATACGCTACCTTGAGGGCAGCAAACTCCTTTTGGTGACTACGAGCCAGACTGTGATCTATTTTTATTTCCTCAGCAGATGTCGTGTAGTGTTATACTTTAGTGTAAATATAGAGAGAATATAAGCTCTCAAATTTTAGCATCAGAAAGTAAGCCGTCTTGCTTACGCATTCTTCATATAGAGATCAAGAATTTTCAGATAACCCAACATAAGCATGGGCGTCTATGAATTCCAACAGCATATTTATATTTACTTGCAGTATGAAGAAATTTTGACGTAATGCGAGCGGACGCATGGAACGAAATTTTATTTTTGTTCCAGCGATCAGAATATGATTCTTAAATTCATTAATTGAACCAAAAGAGGGCTTGTGATAAGCACTCAAAACCTGGCCAGATGACAAGCATCTTCTAATTAGAATGTGGTTGATTTGTATACAGTGACTTGTTATAGGTAAAGTGCATTATTTGCAGAAATACACGCAGTTACGAGCTGCTGCCTGTGGGACTAAAAAATAGAGTTCATCTCTTTACCGTAATTATATTAGAGGTAAAACTTGAAGGCCTGATGCAGTTTTCCAGCTATTTTCAGGCAATACGTCCGATTTCCGCTCAGTTTTGACATAGTTTATAGACGAAGATACCACCAATCACTAGATTGCTAAAACGCCGCTCAAGACTAGAGGTGAAATTAGATTTATATATGAACAAATTATTCTTTAATTAACAGAAAAATGGAGAGTTGTTGCGTAAGCGTTTGCGACTCACAGACCAAGGTAAAATATGCGGTACTTGACAGAGGTCAAACGTGAGCTTTTGGCTCTCTAGTAAATTTCACTTTTACTAAAACACCGGAATGCAGAAAGACAAGTGCATACGTGTGGGATCAAACTTTCATTAGAACGGGAAAAAGCAACATTTTACTGTACACTAGGTTCGTATTGGACACGTTGGGTAGTGATTGAAGCAATTTTTTTTTCTGACGAATAAACTTTATAATGCTTTCATGTAGTTTGTCAGCCGCAAAAAAGTGACTATCTGGCATGGTAAGAACTGTCACACTCCAAGAACTAATGAATTAATTATCTTTTGACTTACGTGGCACATGAAGATCAACTAGATTTGTTTGAAGCCCATCACGCGCATTAAAGAGTGTTATCTGCTCTGGAATTACGTAAGTGGTGTTGCCAATCACTTTTCATACAATTATCTTAATAACTGGTGCATATAAGCAAAGATTTTTATGCTTCATTAATGTCAGCAAATATAAACCTGTAAGGCACTGACTAACTTCTGGTTTGATGTTTTATTACAGCACTGTCTTTATTTATTCCTCGGCGCGTATGGGATGATTTTGTTTTCTCAATATCCTCTAAAGTGTCTTCCACATTGAAAGCTCGAGTTTCAGTTTCATTTGCAATAGCGCCTATTTGCTTACCTTCTCGTTATATACTGTTCACCAATGCGAGCATTATAAAATAGTTATTTTTTGTATTGTTCATAGATAGATGTGGGCTAGAGCAGACCTCAAGTTTATCCATTCTTTGTAGAGATAACTTAATCATATTCAGAGTTTTCATTTTTGAAGCTCCTCTGCCATCCATAGCTAACGAACAAAATCTGCACAGAAAATGATTTTAAGGTTCTAGAAAGTGCTTTCAACGCTTTACCTATTAGTTAAAGCTCTCACGCTACGTACATGCAAAGAGCTAAAAAATTTTGTTGGAGTATAATTGGTAAGCTTGCCATTAACGTATTGATAGCGTCGGGAAATCTACATTGATGCCGTATTATGGCTATGAAAATGTTGTGAAAAATAATAACTAAACAATAAACTTAAAACAGAAAATGGTTTTCTCCAGCACTCATTTCACTGAAATACATTTCAATAGAATAACAATAAAGGACTATGCTGAGATACTATATTTAAAATCTATACGCCTTATCATAAGCAGAAGCCAAAACAGATGAAGATGCAAGCAAACACAGAAACGCTTGAGCTCACACAATTCACCAAAATATGCTCAGTTCATGTAAAAATTTCTTTTTCCTATTCGACGTTAGCAAGAGAAGATCATATGCAATAAAAATAATGTGGTAGATTTTACAAATGCGTCCTTGTATTTAGTTTACTGCGCAGTTCATTTTTTTATATATTGTCGTTTGTTCTATGTAAACTAGTTGCCTAATTTATTCTACGATATTATTTATATATTTGTGTCAAAATAAACAGATATTTAAGTCAATGTGAATCATTGTGAATAGTTAAGCCATTCTTAACTTTATTTTATTTAAATTTATACTCATTGAAGAGGTGCATCAAATTCTTCACTAGTTATCGAAATTCAGTTATTTCAGGAAAAGTCACTGAACTTAAATTGCATACATAGTGAGATGTTTTTTAGGAGTACCTTCGATTTCGCATAATGCTGGATAATTCTGTAATAATTTAATAAGCTGGAAACTTGGCTGCTTAGCGTTATTATAACAATTGTCACAAGAATATCTTAATCAAATAGCTATGGCAAAAAATAGAAATCCTTTTATGGAGATTTTGTGAGGAATCTACATTTATTGCATTCTGTACCATTCGAAAAGACTGTTTTCATAAAAGGACAACGTCTATGAAATCGGCGTGAAATCAACGAAAATATGCTAATGCTCTGCTTCTGGTTGGTCAAAGGTCGTGCTTAAATTAGAATACTGAAAATATTTAAGTTATAGCAATTTTGTTAATGTACTCCACATGAAACCTGAAAGATTTAATGCGCTGGTATAACTTGTGAATTGGACGTTTAATTTACACATGTCTACAGATACACAAACATACACACTGAGAAGGAAATCGAGATTTTGGAGACCTGTTCAAGTGTCATTGGTTTTATTGCCTTTTGATGAATTTGTGTATTCAGTATATATGCATTCTATAAATTTGGAACCTTGTTAAAAAAAGCAAACAGGATTAGTTATGAAGTTTAGAAATGAGGAGATATTCTTTAAATCAAGTTTGCGAGCTTCAAGTAAACACCAATCCCATTGAATTTAACTAGTCGTCGAACAAAATAACAAAACTACCGCCAGCCGCAACACACTGAAGTGTTTCGAACATCCATGATCATCATCAGAGTACGACTGCAAACTGACTATTGAGGATCAAACCGCATTGAATATATATGGAAATCAAATTTAAATATGCGGCTATCACATCAAGCAGTCTCGCATACATTGAACTTGACTGGAAATGTCGGCCGCACAATTTGTTTGCAGTCACGAACATTAACTGCTTGCAGCTTTCGCCACATATACATATATAGGCAGTACAATTTTACATTAATTGATTGCGCGGGTGGTGGTGGCTATTCTTTAAATGAAGTTTGCGAGCTTGAAGTAAACTCCAATCCCATTGTATTTAACCAGTCGTCGAACAATATAACAAAACTACCGCCAGCCGCAATGCACTGACGCGTTTCGACCTTCCATGATCATCATCAGAGTACGACGGCAAACTGACTATCGAGGATCAAACGGCATTGAATATATATGGAAATCAAATTTAGATATGCGGAGATATTACTTGAAATTTTCTTCTAATATATAAAAATTTTCATATTATCATGGAAAATGATTTTATATAACTCATTTTATCTATCCCACAAGCAAATATTTTAAATTATTGTCAGACAAGAAAATTTAATTACATATGCCCTTCGAAACTGTCTAAAATCGACCATATCAATAATTTTGCGAGAAGCTACCGGAAAAGAAAAGTCAAATAAAAAGATTCAGTAAAAATTGTTAACCATTCGCAAATTTAAACGTTTCACCCCCAATTCATGATCAATGAACTTTCATACTTTGTCTACTTGTATACCCAAGCGGAAATTCGTTAATCCTCAGTGCTTCACAAATTTGTAATAGATTTCTATTCCTGAATTTGCGAGGTACTAATGAAATACTGCGAAATCGCGGAAGTGCATTTAACATTAAATTTGGCGCAATTTATTAATTCAAAATGTTCCTTCTTCACTCGGATAAGTAAAAACGCTATCTTGTATTAGTTGTACAGTGCTGCCGTTTTAAGTGTAGATAAAAAAATACAGACAATATGTTAACTTTTTACAACTTTACAGATGCATGCTTATTGTGTACTCATTCAATCTACAATTACTGAATTTAATTTAATTTGTAGAAATCTGTAAACGTGTACCTGAAATCTACCCATGAATATTGTGTCTTTTATGGTCGGCGCATAAATTGCAATTTAGATTTGTAATTGGGAACATAATTTGCAGAAAGTCTACTAGAAATCTGCTTGATTGCGTTGTGAGTTGATGAAATAAGTGTCGACGTTTACGTCTTTGTGGTGTACACAAGCTTCTACCAGTAATTGTGTATTATCTTATTTATAAGCTAAATTTGTTAATGACTTATTTGTGCAAGTGTCCAAACAAACCTTCCAAAACGCGTGCAAAAGATAATACTAAAACATTGTGGTAACTGGTAAGTTTAAATTAAAAATTGTACTTATATGTTAAAGCGAAAAGAGGCTTTCCTAGACAACAGATCAAATGAATTGTTAACGAGGAAACACAAGCCCCATACGCGTAAAGGACCAGAAAATGGAGCAAATTAATCAAACAGTCTATTTAACGGAGACGCTGCTTCCCACACAACGCAGAAGAAATATGAAGCGGCTATAAGACGAACATGTAATGGGGCTAAATTTCGTGTGTTCTTTAATGAAATACATTCTTCGTTTGACAGCAATTAAAGAGAAAAAACCGTTAATGTCGATTTCAACCATTATCTATCAACAAACATTTGTAAATTGTCGATCAAGTTACATTGCCCAAGCTGCCAGACAGTTCATAACCAGGACAGAAGTATATTAAAATTCAAACGTCTGTATCAAATCGAATTGTGAATACACGTCTCCAATTGCTCAACTTATCAATACATCCTCGCCAGTATGTTTTCTAGATGTGGACCTTAAGATAATTACCGAATGGATAAAATAAATGAGGTATTAACATATGAAGCCTATTGTATGCAAACAGAGAAAGTCTATTCGGACATTGGCACTGGACTGGAGGTGATACGCAAAACGGATTATTCGTCGCTTTTAATATTGGATAGGTTTTGCCTTTCATTATATATATATATATATATATATATATATATATATATATATATATATATATATTATGATATCCATGCCGTTTTAATTAACACAGTATTCTTATAATTAGGAAAAAAAACACAAATAACTAAGAGGATAATGGCCATTTATTTCGTGAATACTAAACGTCTCTTATACAATCATACATATTTATACATTTTGGGTTGTTAATTGGTTATGTTTTTGGTGACAAATCTGACTGGTTATTACTGCTGTTTCTTGTTTTGACTAGTAGGTGAGTGTGTATGCGTTTGTGTTTGTATTGTGTATGTGTGTTTGCATGTAAAGGTCATTCTCGCAGTATTGCGAAGTGATGTCTGAGATCTTGTCATGATTGTTTTGATAACTTGAGAGTTAGCCATTTGTGCAAATTGTTCACTGTTATCTATACAAGTGCTGTTTTTCCCAGTATAGTTAATTGTTTCACCCCGCTGCGCGAGAGTGCTATTTTCGCTTGGTAACAACGCTAATGTTGATTGTCTTGTTAAACGCTCACACTGTTTGGAGACTTCTGTCATCGTATGCGCCTCTGTTATCTCAACTTCACCTTGTTGCCAATCCGATTGTACGTTTGTTGATTCTAATCGAGGGCCTGTTGGTTCTTGGCTGGGTACTAGTATATTGTTGTTGAATTTTGTTATCCTTGGCCAGTCGATAAGGATATCATGTTGATGAAACTTTTGAATGTTAAGTTCAGGTGTTTGTTGTTTTATGTAAAGCGCTTCGTAGATAAAAAGTAATTTTTCAGATTTTGCTTTGTGTAGAATTGTGAAATTGGTCGAATTGACAGGGTGCCCCGTTGCTAATATATGATCGGAAATAGCTGATTTTCCAGACGGTGGCAAGCCTTTGTTAATCAATTTCTGTGGCAAATGTTGCTGGATTCTGCTTATCAATTGCTTCTTCGTACGTCCGATATATGTGCTACCGCACATACATGAGAATTTATAGACTATGAATGATTTGGAGAGAAGTGGCAATTGATCTTTGGTATCCAACCTCATGATTCTCTGTGTACTGAATGTCATATTAACTTTAACACTGGGAAAGTTGTCCTTAGTTATTCTATTCAGCCGCCGTGCAATTATTGAGGCTGGTATGTCGCCTCTAAATGGTAAGTTTAGGAAAACCTGCTTGCCGGTGTCCTCTCTAGTACGAATTTGCCGTGGTCTAATGTTGACATCAATGAACCGCTCTGGGTAGTTGTTCATTAGCAGAATATTCCTGAGGTAGCCCAGTTCTTCCTCAATCTTGTGTTCAGAGCAGATCTTTCTGATTCTGTTCGCTAGGTTGTTTACTAAGTTTCTTTTGTGGGATTTTGGCACACTACTGTTGTAATGGATGTATTGTCCAGTGAAAGTGGATTTTCTATGTATGGCCAGTGTCAACTCTCCGTCTGCTTCTCGAGTGAGTTTGATGTCAAGGAATGGGAAACTGTCGTCTATATATATATATATACCTTTAGGATACACGAGGACACAGTGAGGAAGAAAAGGTTCTTGTATCTGATAGATTTTTTTTGTCTTTGCACACGAGAATAGTATGATAATATACATTAACTAAACGAATCAAGAGGAAAACGTGTTCATTTTTATATATTACGATATTGTCTGTTGCACAAGAACCAAATATCACTAATAGCTTTTTTCCGGTAAAAGAAAAATTAAAGGGAATATTTAAATTATTTGGTTTTCTAGCTTTAACTACGCAATTTCAGTTATATTTTGTTTATCTCTTAGCCAATCTGGATGAGCTACACGTTTCTACATTTTTTAATTATATTTCTAAATTATACGAGCTTATAACTGCCAATCGATTTATTTTCCACTAGTTTAGAATGCCAATTTGATACATGCCTGTATATAAAATATATTCTCTGTTTACGTCATAAAATTTCTGGTCATTTATAAATGACAGCATACAAGTTAATAAATAACTTACTGCATTGTCTTCATTTTGTGTGTAGCCCGCTTGGACAACGTAAAGAACTATATGGCGCACCAGCATGTCCCAGTTCATCTTCAGCACCGCGTCATAAGCTGGTTTGATTATCTCTGGAATTCGAACAAAATCGCCTACGGTGAAAACGCTCTCATCGATTTACCACATAAACTGAGGATAGACATTGCACTTCACGTTCATTTGGACACACTAAAGCGCGTTGAAATCTTTCAGAACACTGAAGAAGGCTTCCTATCTGAGTTGGTACTTCGACTAAAAGCCGTCCTCTTAGCACCGGGCGATTACGTGTGCCGAAAAGGTATTAAATTAATTAAATTTTTATTTTATTTGTACTGATAAAACGTGATTTTTTAAAATTTTTTGCCTAAAGAAGTCAGCTTAAGTTGCTTCTAACTTAGTTCACAAATATTTTCTATCAGATGACAATATTCTTACGAGATGATTAATAATGAAATTTGAAATCGTGAAATGCATCAATTATCAATAACCATTTCGCAACGAACCAAAAAAGGATGTTACGTTAAAAACATCTGAAATGAGAGGTGCAAGCTGTTGTGAAAGCCAGAAATTACTATATCTCAGAACCGTTAAATAAAAATTTCGAGTTAGCATTACTGTTTCATAAAAGTTAGTGCAAATATTTTATCTCTTAAAAATACTTGACATGTACTGTAAACTACTCGCCAACTGCTTTCATTTAAGTAATCATTTTCATTTTTGGAAGGCATTCAAGTAATCATTGTGATCTAACGATTTCTTTATGAAAAGGCACAATTCAGCTATGCTAAAGTTAAAGTTTGTCAAACGCGACTTATAGAGATCGTTCGACAATATTAAAGAACTTTAACATCCGTTGTGTGCCTAATTAGTCATTCGAATTTTATATGCACCTATTGTCGTTTGCAAACAATGTTAATATTGTTGCTCATCACTTAATATTGTAATCCTTAGCGGTTGAGTGTTTACTAATATAATTGCCATCAAATGAAAAATGAGCTAATTTTTCATTTTAATTTGGAAACAACACATGCACAATGTGCTGCAGTTTTGGTAGAATTGGTATTTTACTATGTAAATTGAGGGGCTGATCGCGCAAAGCAAAAATAAGTTTTAAGTTTGTGGGTATTGTTTTTGCAGTTTCGAAACCAATTATTATAAAATCTTTTTATCAATCGATAGTTTAATGCATATTATAAAAAAATCAGTTTCGAATGCTGAATTATAAATAGATAATATAGGAAAATACAAAGTGGCCTGGTTGATAACAATAATGAAATTATTGAAGTACCATACAGTAAATTAAATTACAAATTTCGTAACGTTTATTTAATACAATATTCATTGCCAGTAGCGTTCATTCCGTTATTGAGCT